>MU853843.1:0-147205 GCA_033297225.1 Diplogelasinospora grovesii | reverse complement strand
AACGGCCTGCCAGACAGTTGATCAAGAAGAACACAAGCAATACACTACTTTTGACCTCAATTGAACGTGTGCGTGTAAGCCGTGACTTCCAACACGTTATTCCGCTTAAACGTAAAGGTCGTAATCGTAACGATACTTTAGCTTCTTATCTTTCTCGATCGATCCGTATCTTAGTTCGTTAAAGCATTCGTTATTTATAAGGTCGTCTTTATAAAGGTTAAGAGCGGTAAGGTACTCCCTTTACTTTATTATTATATAGTAAACGAAGGGTTTCGGAACCGTGGGCAGCTTTAAGACTTCGATATTATTATCGTTAGCTTTAAGGTTAACGTTTACTTAAATCCGTTTATTAAGGGTAAACTTCTTAACTAACGCATATTAAGACCGCTAGTTTTTTAAGCTAATTAAGATAATAAGAGAGGCTTTAAGTTAGTTGGTTTTACCGAGGGTAGATATAATGTTATCGACTCATAGGACTGTCGTTTAAATGTATAGTGTGTAGCGTTATTAATTAATTAATTTAAGGATAATTTACCTAACGGCTTATGAGACTTAACGGTAGCGACGTTGTTATAAGGTCTTCATTTGACCGAGGCAGGTGCGTTACGTGGCTCGTGTTGGTCGTAGTTGCCGAAGGCTAGCTTATGTGGTTAAAGGTTAATGACTAAGTGATTTCCGGGCTCATAACTGTTAACAGTTAGGCAAGAAGATGATTGTATTAATTAAGTATAAAGTCCTTTACAGAAGGAAGAATAAGCTGTTGGCTAAAGGCCTTAATATATACAGGTTGTTTGACTATGGTAGCTAAGGTAACAGAATGGCGGTGGCCGAAGGCTAAGCCTTGGCACCCCTGACGATCTCGGCACTACCCCTGGACTAACTAACGATAACCTTAACGGTTGAGAAGTTTGACAGGGGCTTAGTCGTTACGATATGATGGTAGTCTAATACTTTGGTACCTACTGCTGATAAGGTCCTGCGCTAACGTAAATACATACATAAGGTACTCTTTCTCGTGGAATTCTGAATGGGTGATTCTAACCGAGAGCCAGGAGGTGGGAAGTGTTACACGAGATGATGATGAGAAACTATTGGAAGTCACGGCTTGCAGTGCACACGTAGTAATTGAGGTCAACTTGTGTTATTCTTGATCAACTGTCTAGCAGGCTGTTTCTGGCCATTTTATGAGTTATATAGACAGGTCTAGAACAAAGGAGCAAACGGCGGATCATCCTTTTCCGGCGTTGTAGAGCACTCTTTCCGGTCGCGCCAATTCCTCAGGCGCCCATTCCTTAGGCGCCCATTCCTTAGGCGCCCATTCCTTAGGCGCCCATTCCTTAGGCGCCCATTCCTTAGGCGCCCATTCCTTAGGCGCCCATTCCTCAGCTTCCGGCCTGCGGCTTGTCACGTGACATCCTTTCCTGGGGCACAGTTCAACTTGTGCATCTAACAGAAATACTCAAGTTTTTTGTGGAGTCACTTGTGGCTTGACGAAGACAGGAAGAATCTGAGTCTGAAAACATATCGGCAGTTGACGTGTTCTAAACGCGGTGATATGGCGTGTAGACAACGGGTCCAACGCGAACATGTGGGCTCCAGTCGAGAGGTTTCGACACCGACACCGTGACAGCTGAGTGTGAACCACGGGTATGTTGCCGTGCATTTTTTCTTCGGCTTCACTGAGCTTCTGCTCGCCTAATACCAGCTGTCTCAAATTAGAGTCGAAAATAACTTTATCAGGCCATGAATTAGATCGAGGTGACAGTACCTCGGAAACGCACAATCCCCGGAAAGTAGGGGCGTTAAGGCGCGTCACGCCTGACAAGGATGTTCCAGACGAGGCCACACCCGGCCATAACACTCTTAGCTCTGCGCCTTCCTGTAATCCTCGAGCCATATTAGACACTGCCGTATTGGACCCGAAGTCGTTCCGGAATAGCGTGATGCTGGCTGTTCTTATGCTGCCATAAGCTGGTGTCGCTAATGAAAGCGGCTTTCAGTGCCTCGAGTAGTATCGTCTCGAGCTCTAGGCGCTTTGCACCGCTCAGCTACAAATCTACGCTAAGGCGTATTTGCGCGACGTTAAGATTTATCCTAAACTCGTCACTCTTTATATCGGCCAGTACTGGATAGTGGATGGTCTCTAATAGGACGCCGGGCGTCTACTCGCTGTTCATGGTCTTGACGCCCTCCGCAGTGGCCGCTTAGTATCGTTCGATGGGTGGATATCCACCGAACACGCTATCTACGACATCGGCAGCATCTAAGCATCTGAAGCACCTGAAGCACCCGCCCACATGCTCATTCATACTAGGGCAAACACCTTACGTTATACAGCCTCGTCAGCTAATTAGAGAAGAAACTAATGGCGACCGCCTAACTCGCGCGAGATGTGTCCCGTGCCTCGCGGATAGGATAGACGATGTCGGAGTGCGAAGAGACCTAAATCTTATGAAATTGAAAAATGGGGAATAGGTCGCTCTTCGACAGGCCCTCGAATCACTTAAACGTTCCTAAGGCGGGAAAGCTATATAATCGGCCGTTTGCAATGAAAGGTATAGCAATTAAGTAGTGCGTATTTTATTTAGGCTAGGGATTCTCGTACTGTAGAAAAGGGATATCCGTACTGTAGGTCCCATACATATCCCTAACCCTCAAAATTTTCTCCTCACCGCCTAATGCATCAATTCATGGAAAAGGTATTTTTTTGTAGCGACTTAAACAGTTATCGCATGCGCCCTGCATTTTCCCCACCGGGCTTCAATTATTCGCCTTAGCCAGCCTTTTCCTCCCGCCGAAGTCATCACCACACACAACAGCCACGCAGTAATAGCCCACTGCAACGCAGGCGGCTTAATTGATCGAGAGATAGATCTCACCGGTGTGGATGACTCAGACGATAAAGATGAAGATGTGGGAGAACCTCAGCCTCGAGGGCGCCCTTAAGGCTCTAAGAACAAGGGCAGGATGACTGCAGCTAAGAAGACTGCAGCCAAGAAGACTGCAGCCAAGAAGACCGCAGCTAAGAAGACGACGGCGGCGAGGTCTGGGGAGCGCCCTGTGAGCGTGACTAAGGCCACGCGTGCTGGGCGGCTCCCCAAGCCGTCGCAGCGACTGTTGAGCTCTCTGGACTGATGTATGTACTGTACAGATAGATCTGCTGCACGTGAAATTCACGTGACTGTAAAACTGCTTTTATTGCAGAAATGGACGATTTGGCCCGCGTGCGCTTTCTACTCCTATTGCCCATATTGCGTTGTGAATTGCTTCAGGTTATGGTCGTATTTGTATGTGTAGAGCGTTGGCGATGTTAGCTGCATTGAAATGTGGGTCTTTTAGCTACAAAAAATGGGTTGGAAAATGATTTATTGCATTCTGCCGGCTCCACTTTTTAAACTACAGTACGGATATCCCTTTTCTACAGTACGAGAATCCCCAGCCTTTATTTAATAGTAGTCGGGCGGAATTTATTAGCATGATCACTAAGTCCTCGACTTAACTATGTTTAATAAAAGCCAGACGGGGATGTAGTGATAAGGCCTTATTAGTATTCGTGAGTGCGTGAGTAGGTGTGGCACTATGGATGATGCGGACCGACTATGGTACTTAGTTATGAGTCATCTCGATTGGCCTAAGGCTCATCGAAATCTGGGGTTCTAATCTGTTATGTCCGTTTCCTATCACCCTACGGCATAGTTTAATTAATATAAGCTAGCCAACCTTACTACCATATAAAAACGATAAACGATATGAGCTATAGCTATTCTTCTTTCATCCGGATCGGGAGAAATGACTTAACGTAAAACCTATTGACCACCATCCCTAAAACAACAGAATACTCACTCTTTCTAGACTTGCGACGCCCCGCCTCTTCCTTAAGGCGAAAGCCCGTCCGAAGCTGTCGCTTACCCTCCCGTATCAAATTGAGTTCACCCTCCGCCGGGCGAAAAGAGACGGATCTGACCGCCCGTGCATCGTTAAATGGAGCCCCGCCGCCGACGGCATCTCGAGTCTCGTCCTCTTACGCCACATCGACGACGACAGCGACCACCTCGAGAGACTCGCAGTCAGCGAGATTTTGAAAACTTCGGAGGAGGAAAATTCCGTCGTCGTCGCTAATGGCCAAGACACCTCTTCTCTCTGGGAGCTCCCGCCGGGAGGTTCAGTGCGCTTAGTGGCGAAGCTACCAGAGTCGTATTACAGGGCGTTAAAGGCAGGGGACTCGACGTACACGTTGCTGTACCCCGGTGGCGAGGTGGCTATTTGGGAATGGGGCACGATTCAGGAGAATCTCGGCCGGGAGTTGAAGGCGCGCCGTCTTATGTCTGAGGAGAAGAAGAAACTCCTCCCGAGCCTGGTGATACCCGGAGGTGCGCGTATCTCGTTCACAGCGCGCGCGGAGGAGCCCCGGTGGCCGGAGCGGGAAGCGTACGAGGCCAGGAACGGCTTTAACGCGGCGAATGTTGCGGAGCGAGAGTGGCGTCTGGAACTGGGGGTGAAAACCATGAGGCTGCGGGAAGGGGATCCGGAACCCCTTGGAAGAGAGGATAGAGTGTAAGTTGTTCTAAACCCTATCTCGTATAATCTCCTGACTGACTGGGAAACGAATAACATGCTTCAGTCCAGGAGCACCTATTCTCTCTGTCAGTGTCGCGCTGGAGTGCGCGCCGACCGTCAAGCTTAAGGGTGTTTTCGACGTGGCTGTAAAGGTCACTTACGAGGGCGTCTGCGGACTTGACGCCGATGGCAAGCGCACAACCCAGACGGCCACGCGGCCAATCTTGTTCCGAGCATGGTCCGTCCTCGCCCTCGAAGAGGACCCGCGTGAAGGATTTCGCCTGTACCGCCGTCTCAGCATGAACGATAACAGCGTAAACAACGACCCCTGGGAAATGTGCGATCTAGATGACGGTTCAGTAGGGTTTATGATCGTTGACGCACCCGACAAAGCAGCCCGCGTTACGGAGCACGCACATTTCATGAGCCTGCGCCCCGGCGAATCGTGGACGACATTCAACAGGCTGCAAGGGAAGAACTGGAGTTTGCTTCCCAACAATACGGCTCCAGGTGATGTCTATTGCTATGGGTTCAACGGGGCCGTGGTGGACTGGTGGGACTGGGGCGGTCCGGAGGATCATGCCGACACGGTGGTCATGTTACCGTGCTGGGAGGCGGGCAGGGTTGTCGATCCGGCGGACAATAGAGGGAGGCAGAAGCTAGTGGTGACTGCTTCAGAAGGGGTGATTTTTAAGGTTATGGAGTAAGTGGCTAGGGGGTTAAGGGGTAAATGTATCTAATGCTATGGCCGGGTTTCTATTAATCCTATGCTTTAAATACGCACGTGGTCTTCTCTAAGACACAGTCAACCTGTCAGCAACGGATCCGTCTCTCCAGCCGTCATCCCAGAACTCCCACCCCAAGCACGCCGCAGCGCCAGCCAGAGCAAAATCGCCTGCCCGACCGCAAAGACGGCACTATCCAAAGGCACGAACCCAACCATCTGAACCCACGTAATCAGCACCAGCAAGTTGACCCTCCCGGCAAGCTCTTCCCACGGAAAGGCAAGCCTGCCTAGCCACGCTAGCGCTAGCAGGGCAAAGACTATCGCCTGTACGGCCAGGCCCACTAAGCTAAGCGCACCCGACCCGCCCGGACCTGACGGTCGCGCTAGGATCTCGCAGGCCTGGACGATAAAGGCGTAAATGCCGAGGACGGTCACGACAGGGTTAACTAGCGTGGTGTGCGCGTTGAGGAAAGGGTCGAGGAGCCACTTGTGGTAGGTGTCGTGCGGGTCGTTGACGACGGCGTCGAAGACTACCGGGATGACGGAGATGAAGAGGAAGGAGGCCAAGATGGCGGACACGGTGGCTCGGAGGTTGGGGCGGTCGGAGTCGCGGTCAGAGGGGAGTGTGAGGCATGCGGCAAAACTAGAGGAGACGAGGGGTTAGAGGGTCGGGTTGGCTGGGCTTCTCCGCGTGGGATCTTGTCTGAACCTACATCATGAGCCATAGCGCCCAAACCACCGCGAACTGGGTGAGATTGAGGATGTCGCCGACATCTGGGGGGGTGTGGACGAAGACCTGGGTGTCCTCGAACCGATGGTTGACGACGAAGAAGAAAGAGAGTGTGAATTGCTCTGTTGCGACAAGGAGGTTGAAGAGCACGTAGTACAGGGAGATGCCGGAGCTGTCGCGCTGCACCCAGAGCAGCCGAAGTTGGGGCAGGAAGGACGCAAAGCTCAGAACGAGAAGGAGACTGCGTGTGGAAGTCAGCCAAGATAGAGGACAATGGTCAAGTATGGGCTGGGGAGGGGCACGTACATCCTGAGCCAGCTGGGCACGGACATATTGACCAAGCTTGTACAGACAACACCTCGGCTTGGGTAGAACGTTCACGGTCAGTGCTGCGATCTCTGCCACCAGCTAAGTGAGAGATGCATCTTAAGGAAAAGGAAACACGAAATGTTAAAGAGGGATGGGAGAATGTAAAATGCGGCACGAGGGGTGGCGCAGTTAGAGCGACTGATCTCCTTCTCAACAAAGAGGGATGCAAATGCTACAGTCAACCCTGCATTATACGATCAGAGATATAACGATATTCTCGATTTATCGTTATTTTTCGCGCCACGGCCGATATTTGTATGGGGTATAACGATTACCTGGCTATTCAAATTATCGTTAGATATTTTGCTTAGTCACCACACAAATCGCTGTGGGCAGGTAGGATAAGTGGGGCGAATTTGGCTTGGAGCAGGGGTCTGGGATGGTCTGTGTCATGCTGGGACCCACTTTTCCTTTCGGATCCACAAATTCCAATTCTAGAGTGATATCTAGGGCAAAAATACCGCACGGGCCCGATTTGAAGTAACGATAACCTCTTTATAACGTTCAGAATCTCGGGATTTTGTCGATCGTATAATGGAGGTTTAACTGTACATACCTGCACGTAAGCAACGTTGCCTTCGCTTAAAATCCGTTCTATTGCCAATGGCGAATGCAACGCTAATCCAGTACAAGTTTGGACTAGTCTCGAGCTAGTTGCGAACTAATGCAAGGTTCAGAGGCGTTCATGGCCCGTGTACAAGAGCATGAGGTTTCAGAGTTTTCTCTGATCGGACAGAATGAGGGAGGGACCAGAGATATCACCAGTGGCCTGTCGCCAAATACTCGGCAGGGCGGCTACGGCGGTTTCCCATCCGGAGATCATCACGCGATAATGCCCCACTGCGACTCTATTTTTACGCTTGTTCGGAAGGACAGCCGAACGCAACGTTCAGGGTTCGCCTTTATTTACACGGATAGAACGACTTACTGCACTCCCGACACTCCCATTTTTGCTTCAGAGCATCACATGCTGGGTAGTCGGGTTGTGACAAAGAAGGGCGATGGGATCGGTAGCGGTCAGGCAGCCGCTCACGGTTACAACTAGGAGCGCCCATGTGGCTGCTGTTTGCCCGCCAACATCGCCAGGGATGTATTTGCAGGCATTATTCCGCTTCTTAGTTCTTACCAAAATGCTAGTTACTCTATTAGGCGGTAACGACAGACATCAGGCCGTTCTGTCAACGGTCCCCAGACAATGGCCAGCTCCCTCCGGATGTGGCTTGGCTCCGTCGCCGGCCCCCCAAATGGCCCCCAAACTGTGCAACGGCTCTCGGCCGCTTAGCTTACTAGAGACAGCAGTCCGTTCAATATTTCTCCCTCTTGAGAGGCTAAATGATCCCATTGCCAACTTTGGCAGCCAAGACTTGCCTACGGGCGGTTGGAGGGCGGTCACCCCCTCTCTAATCTTATTTCAACGAGTAGGGTCAGATATCACCAGCACGGGCGGTGCGAGTTCCACTCCAAACAGTTGCCAAAATAACTTCGCCGCAATGGGCTCCATGTGGTGGAAGGCATGAGGACCAACCAACCAACCAACCAACCAACCAAGTGACCTCGCCTCGGTCATGCACTCCACTCATTCTCATCACTGGCGTAGTCCCTTCATCGGTAAAAGCTCCTTGATAGGGGGTAAATGTCCCGTGGGTCACCGCACACTCCAAGAGCTCGGCGGTTGTGGAAGACTTGTGCCCTGGGTATCTGCATGGCATGGGGACTTGAAATTACAAGAACAGCTCGGCCAAATCAGTCACTCACCATGACAGGGTTCAGGGGAGAAAGGGGAACTTCGGCGAGTCCATGACATGATAGTCTGAGTAATGCCTAGGGACTGGATAGATGTATAAGTAGATGCTCCTGCTGATCTTTGCCCTTCTCGATGGCGTTTGAGGTGCCAGCAGTTCCCTCAACTGCCTTTGCTAGTGATCAACCGTCACAATGAAGTTAGGCAACCTTCTAGTAGCGCTTCTTGCGCCCTGCCATGCCGCAGCCACTGCGGTCTTTGCCCACTTCATGGTGCGTATGCTCCATCAAATACCCACGGCGAGGACGATAGCTAACCAACTCTCATGTCTCTAGGTCGGGAACACCCAGAGCTTTGGCGTCTCCGACTGGGAAGACAACATGAAGCTCGCCGTCGAGGCGCACATCGACGCTTTCGCACTGAACATGGCGTACGGGTGGCCGTGGAACTACCAGGCCATCGGGCTCGCGTTCACGGCCGCCCAGAGCACGGGGCTTAAGCTTTTCTTCTCATTCGACTATGCCGGCAACGGCTCGTGGCCCCTCGCCGACGTCCGCGACCTGATTAACCAGTTCGGGGGCAACGCGAACTACTACCACTATCAAGGCAAGCCGTTCGTGTCGACGTTCGAGGGCCCCGGCAATGCGGAGGACTGGGTGACCATCAAGGCGGCCACGGGGTGCTTTTTTGTGCCGGACTGGTCGTCTTTGGGTGCGGGACCGGCCAGCACGGCCGCGGGCGGTGTCGCCGACGGTTTGTTTAGTGAGCTTTGCCTCCCTGCTCGCAACGGTATACCTCATTTGCTGACGTGCACTCCTTTTCCCGCTAGGTTGGGCTGCCTGGGCGTACGGCCCAAACAACATGACGACGTATATCGACGCGTCGTATCTCCAGGCGTTGAATAACGGAGCAAAACCTTACATGATGCCGGTTTCGCCTTGGTTCTACACCAACCTTCCCGGCTACAACAAGAACTGGGCATGGCGCGGTGACAACCTCTGGGTAATTCCCTTCTCTCTCCTGACCCGAAAAGAAGATGGGCTCATACACTAACTGAGAAACACAGTATGACCGCTGGCTCCAGGTCTGGGCACTGAAGCCCGAGTTCGTCGAAATCATCTCGTGGAATGACTTCGGCGAGTCGCACTACATCGGACCCCTGGACGACCGGCAGTACGACGCCTTCACCATCGGTGAGGCGCCCTTCAACTACGTCCACGACATGCCGCACGACGGGTGGCGCACGCACTTGCCCTTCCTGATCGACACCTACAAGGACCTCAACCCCGAGATCGGTACCGAGAGTGCCGTCATGTGGTACCGCAAGAACCCCGGTAGCGCCTGCCCGGACGGCGGTACCACCGGCAACACGGCCAGCCAGCTGCAGATTGAGTACGAGCCCGGGGCCATCCTCAGTGACAAGATCTATGTCGCAGCCCTGCTCGCCGAGCCGGTGTACCTCGAGCTGCTGAACGGCCAGAACGGTCTGAACGTCCTGCTCAAACCCGATGAGTGGGACTTTATCCCCGACGGCGGGGTTGGCATCTACCAGACGAGCATCGACTTCAAGCGCATGGTCGATAGCGGCACCGAAGTCCAGTTAACTCTTTGGCGACGACGGCGACCTCCTCGTGGCGACCGGGACACAGCTCATCCAGAGCGTGTGTTACCTCGGTCTTGAGAATTGGAACGCCTACGTGATTGACGGGTCCTCGACTCTGGGTTCGCGAAGTGAAAAGGCACTAACGCTCTCGGATCAAGGGTGTATCCAGGGTTTCGGGGCGACTTTGTTTGGGAATTTTAACGAGCTGTGTTGGTTTACGTGCCAGTATGACTATGTAAGTCCGTCCCCGTGTTCATTTTCCCGGTCTCTGCCGTCCGCCCCCGCCCCTCGCGAGATCCTGTCTTGGTTGATTAACTATCCCGTCTCCTCCCCCAATGCAGTGCCCACCCAGCGCTTGCGTCTGCACTAAAATGGGCAAGAAAGTCGAGAGGCCGGCATCGGTCTCGGTCCAAGGCTATCCGGCGAACGGCGACGCCAACTACGGAGGCCTGTGCAGCTTCGCGTGCAACTACGGCTTCTGCCCCTCGGACGTCTGCTCAACCTCGCCGCAGCCGGCTTACATCCCCGCCAACTCGCCCTTTTCGAATCCAGTATGCACAAGCGGAGTTTTCAAGGAAGGGTTTGAACAGTATGCGGGCCTGTGTTCGTATTCCTGTAACTTTGGGTTTTGTCCTAGTAAGCTCGCTCTTGACCAGGGTCCTTTTCAACCCCTACGAACAAAGGCAATTGCCTAACCACGCCATTCTAGTGCACATCTGCTCATGCCAAACGACTGGCTACCTCAACGTTCCCCCTGCCCCTAACAGTCCTGCGGGAAACAGCACCAACGGAGACGACGCCGGACTTTGCAACTTCGCCTGTAGTCGAGGGTACTGCCCAGACCCATGCGTCTACTCGGTTCCCATCAACTTTGACGGCTCGTGCTCGAACGATCGGAAACTCATCATCAGGGCGGAGATGGCCTACGCCTACGAGATGGCCGTGGCCGCGCGGGATAATCTCCAATGGGGAGACTACTACAACCACTTCTTCTCCACCAATCTGAAGAACCAAGCCGACTTTGCCGCGAATACTGCTGAGACATATCGCCGCATCGCTGACAGTGAGTCCCTTGCTGGTTTTATTCCGCTCATCAAAAATACCCCTCTGCTTACCTCGAGAAACAACAGTGTTATCAGGGGTCTCCTCCGAGTATGGGTTCACTGTTTCCTGCGACCAGGACAGAGAAGCTTGCAAGACCAAGGGCAAGGGGTGGTGGGCTGCCATGAACGACGCAACCCAAATTATGTACTTCTGCGATAAGTGGTTTGATGACCCGGATGTCAAGTCTACGTATCAAGTGCAGGCCGAATGCTCAACCATCAATCTGAGGGATGCGCAGTGGACAAAGTCCGCCGTCATTGTGCACGAGGCCACGCATACTTACTATGCCATGCGGGATGGTGCTCCGTAAGTGTCCCTAGTATTCTTTTCTTTTGCTTTCCTCGTTTCTCATGATGACAGGGCCCTCGACATCGCCTATGGCTATACTGGCTGCTCTGTTCTCCCCTCGGGCCTGTTTAACCGCGCCTGCACTCCGTACGGCGCACTCAAGAAGAAAAAAGGCGGGGGGTTTACTACACCGCTTTGTCCCAACAACGACGGGGACGAGGGATTCTGCCCGGGCGACATGAGCGCCCAGAACGCCGATACCTACTCGCACATCGCCGCCGGCATTTACTTCAGCAGGGTATGCAACCGGGACATCCCGTATCCAACGGGACCCAGTCGGCCCACAGCAGCAGCAACCAAGAGGGACCTCCCCGCCATGGCAGCCGGGAATAGAGACGAGACACCGCCACCCACAGCTCACCACCCCCACGACACCCGCCGCACGCGGACCCGCGACGGGCCGCCTTCGCCAGCGGTCGGCCAACTGGAGCCCCGCGACACGAGCTGCCCCTTCGTCGACGACTACATCGTCTGGGATGGCGCCGACGACACCACCCAGGGCATCATCGGATACGTGCACTTCGGCGACTCGTACGCCAGCGGGATGGGCACGGGCACGACCAGCGGGGACTCGTGCCGCGTCGGGAGCAACAACTACGGCGACCTGCTGTACGCGTCGTTCGGCGACTCGTCCATCAGCTACGAGCGGCATTCATGCTCGGGCGACACTACGGACGGGCTCCTCGCGCAGATCGACAAGTGGACCAACGCGGCGCAGACAAACCTCGTCACCCTTACCATGGGCGGCAACGACCTTGACTTCAGCGACCTGGTGTACTACTGCCTCATCACGCCCAACACCGCCACGCTCAGCTCCTGGACCCGCCAGTCCTGCGTTGGCACCGAGAACAAGGCCATCGCCCACATGGAGGACCTGACGGACACGGGCCTGCGCGCCAAGCTGAAGGCCGCGTACCTCAAGATCCTGTCCAAGGCGGCGGCGGCGGGCACCGGGGAAGAAATCAACCTGTACGTGGCCGGGTACTCGCCCTTCTTCAACAACGCCACCAGCGACTGCGCCCAGAGCACTTTCCACTATTGGTGGGCGGCCTACAACCCCCCGAGCGACTGGCCGCTCAGCCGCATCGTCTACCTGACCACGGACCTGCGCACGGAGCTGGACAACCTCGTCAGGCAGCTGAACGGCGTGATCCAGGACGCCATCGACGACGCGAACAAGGCCAACGGCGGGAACCAGGTGCACTACGTGGACGTGGTGCCGTATTTCGGGTATGACGTGAACCTGCACCGGTGGTGCGAAGACGGCGTACACGAGCCGGACGCGACCAGGGACGACACATGGTTCTTCCTCAGCGGGTGGAACGACGTGGACCCGGGCGCTGCGGCCGCCGACGCGGCCGAGGTGTCGGCGCTCTTCGCCGCTGGGCCGATCGTCCTGCCCGACTGGAGTACCTGCAACACAACGCTGGGGGACCAGCCGGACCCGTACGCGCTGGCCATGTGTCGCGTGGCGCAGGAGATTCACGACGATCCGACGGGACCGCAGGCCACGAGGTGGGCGGCTGCGAATGCGGATATTGCGAGCGGGAACTATAGCAGCCAGAGCGTGCCCTGGTATGCGCCGACCAGGCAAATAAAGACATTCCATCCAAGGACGCCGGGCATGCATGCGTATAGGGATGCCGTGCTGGAGGCTATACAGGTGTACGGGCAGACATAGGTGGGGCGATGTTGTTACTGTGGTGTGGCATAGCAAACCTTTCGAGATGGGTCTTGTACCAGTGGTCGATGCTTACGCCATTGCCTCAAACGCCTTAACACGACGCCCACGCCCTAAAAAGCTGGTGCTGGCGGAATTGCCAGACCGTTATACCACCCTAACGAATCAGTTGAAAGGAATTACGTACGCGCTTACTACGGGGGTATTTCTATAAACCCTAATGCCAAGGTACGATGTTAACTATAATAAAGACGCCTCGGGAATTAGGATGACAACATGCCGATAACTCTACCTATCATAGTCTCAGAATCTCAGACTGTTATTTTAGACGCGAGAGCGCATCCCGCGATTTGTTTCTTATGCCCTGATTGGTTAGTGGCAGGGGGGAGTCCGTTAGGGTGGGTGCCTGTACATAGGTAGGTAGGTAGAGATATGAATTGCGGGCGCTGCCAGTGGTCTGAGATTCTGAGACTACCTGACCTAAGGTAAATAAGAGCTTAATCCTCCTAAAATGTCCTCCGCATAAGATTTTCCGTTCTATCCATTATTTACTCGATCCCTCTTTCTTCCCTCTGACGGCGCTCGACCTCAGCTTCAATTTTCTCACGGTAATCGAACGCGTCGATGATCATCGTCTTCATCTTACGCCCCATACGCAATTTTCCAGCCCTGAACTCGTTCCCAAACTCGTGCTCGGTCACCCACTTGATGGCCGCGAATGCACCTCCGGCTTTCAGCTTGATATTCTGCTCCCCCGGTCCTCTCGAGGCGTCCACTACAAAGTTGCGCTGCTCGTACTCGG
The DNA here is from genome assembly GCA_033297225.1 of Diplogelasinospora grovesii. Lineage (NCBI taxonomy): Eukaryota > Fungi > Ascomycota > Sordariomycetes > Sordariales > Diplogelasinosporaceae > Diplogelasinospora > Diplogelasinospora grovesii. The sequence goes on along the minus strand of MU853843.1, from coordinate 133,543 downwards.
GCCCATCAAGGTACTTGAAATCCTCCGCCGCCGACGTGGACCATTTGAGCGGCGTACCCGGACCTTTGACCTCCTCGACTTTGACTTCCTGGTTGCGAACAGAATCGATCCAATCGTCTCCAGTGCTGTCGACTATGCGAGCCGTGGCTAGCGTGTCTAGCACCACTTTGACAGGGGACTTGCCCTTCGGATCACACTCCAAACGGGCACATGGCAGCTCCCATGTACCGGCATGTTTTTGGGACTTGGCAAGCTGCACCAGAAGAATCAATGCACATCGAGATGTCATATTATATCTAATAAACAGATCTATTTCACTGTCTTGCAATTCTTGACGTTGCTCAGTCCCTAAACTGCCCCTGGCCAGTATACCTCCACCCGCTCACATACACCGGCGTTGTCCCGTTCCCGCCGTTGCCCGTAGCGTACACCCCCAAGATTGTCCCGGTAAACCCCCAACTGACAGGCGCGTTACTCACAACCATGACCGTCTGCATTTCCGACCGCGCGTCCGCCGGGCCAACTGCAAACGAATAGTGTGTCATGTTGAAGGCGTTAATCTCCAACGTCAAGCTTTTCCCAGACCACGCCTCCGGAAGGGGTGCCACAACCGGATCCGGAACGGATATATACGAAATCCCCCTGAACCGTACAAACGGGACCAGCTTGTTGGTATTATCTGTTGCCTTTGTAGCATTTCGAGTCCCCGGAAACGCCGCATTTGCTGACCCTTCCGGCAGCATAACTATGCCCAGGTCCAAGTGATGATTCTGCGTCAAAAACACCGACACACCCGCTTCCTCCTCTTGCACCTTTGGGTCGAACGACACATCCACGCTGTACGTAAATAGCGTATCTTGCTGCCGCCTCCCTACAAAAGATTGCCCCCCAGGAGCGGCTTTCGGACCAGCGTAGTTCCCATTTAATGCCGTGAGGTTCAGCATGGACGGCTTGATGCGCAGTGTACCAGGCCGTTCCGGCGGGGAGATGGTGAATGAATCAGGGTTGGGGAAGCGCCAGTACGTAAAATGCGCTGGCAACGATGACCCCGACGGAAAGGAGTTGATGTCGTCGGCTTCTGATATCCATGGTCTACATACGTCAGTATGACACGCAAAGGGGGGGTGGATGGGGGTGAGGGTGGGGTAACTTACCCAGGCCCGTCAATGTCCAGGTTGGGACGAGGCATCGGCCAGCCGGACATTTTTCCGTTTATGGGCGAAAATATGGGAAATTCCCCGTTTGCCCAGGTAACGGATGTCATGACCGTCTCCCTACCCATTGGGTAGTAGAGGTATTCTGGGCCCGAGCGGGTTGAGAGCGCTACTGCCCACCTACACTCCTTATTAGCTTCGCAAAGATGGACAGTGGGGGGTAGGGGACTGACCAGTTCCCGGATCCGTCTTGGAACAGGTCCGAGTGGCCGACTGTCTGGACTACACAGCCATTAGCTGTTGAAGAAACGTTGTGAGAAAGAGGGTCTTACAGTAATTGGTCGTATTCGCATTGGTCAGGACGGGATTCCTGGGGTTCGATTCGTAGGGCCCGTTGATGTTCTTGGACCGAGCCATTGTCACCATGTGGTTTAGACCAGTGCCCCCTATCAACTGTTAGAACTGTGCAACTGGCATGACCTGGGATAAGCGGAAGGACGTACCTTCTGCAGCTATCAGGTAGTAGTAGCCATCTTTGCGGTAGATGTGCGGTCCCTCGGGGGCCTACATCACAGTCAGGGACAGCTGTTGTTCTTGGGGACAGGGGGGGGCGCACAAGACCGCCAGTCCCATTCCATACAGTCCGCCACTCGCCGACTTCACCCGTGTCGAGGTTGGCTTCCGCCTGCTGCAGTCCAGGCCTGCACATCATCAACATCACCCTCCGACATGTACAGTCAAGTAAAGTCTTACTCAACCTGCCACGCATGGGCACCGGTGATGTACACCTTCCCGTCGACATCCCAGAACGGCGACGTGTCGTAGCCCGTAAAGTTGAAGTGGACAGCATTGGTCCATGCTGCTGGGTTGAACGGGTCGTTGCTCTTAAAGATGACCTGTACATCGTTAACCAATGCCCATATTCGACGTTTTCAGGGGGGTTGAGAGTACATTATCCCATCGAGAGAAGTCAGTCTGCGGACGATCGTCGTCAACCAGGGTAGTCACGAGCCAGAACGTCCCGTCGTGATACCGCAGAGCTGGCGCCCATATCCCACTATCTTACTCTCAGCCACATATCTTGTCACGCCACGGGAGCGTGGAGGAGTTACCTAGTTGATCGATTGGTCTCAGCCAGTCGCGGCAGCTGCTCCTTTCGATTCAAGACATGTCCTATGAGCTTCCAATTTTGCAGGTCTTTGCTCGCATGAATGGGGATCCCAGGGAAGGCGTTGAAGCTTGATGAAGCACAGAAGAAGGTATCGTCCCAGTCAGACACGAATATGCAGCTGGGATCCGGGTGGAAGCCGGGCAATATGGGATTATAGAATGTAGAGTTGGATGCATGGCCCAGCACAGTGGTTATGCAGGCTGACAGGCCCAGCAGCGTAGCAAGGAGAAACATTGTGCCAGTTCCGTCCACTCAGGTGAACTGTCACTCATCATGATGCTACCATAGGGGAACACAGCAATAAGTACGAACTGTCCCCGAGATCCCGGACGCCCGCCCCCGCTGAGGAGGAATGTCGCATCGCCGGGTAATTTGACAGAAAGGATAAACAGACGACATGGAGGCTTCTTTCTTCCCCCGGCTCGAGCCCGGGTTGTATTTGACCGAACTTAGGCACTTGCCTGAGTGCCCAGGGTCGATTTGTTTGTCTTGGAGAAATGACGTTGACGTCCAATTCAGGGACGCAAAACGGGTTCGTCCACGAGTATTATACGTAACATCGTGTCAGTCAATTGAGTTCTTAGACACCCCGTGGGGTTTGACTGCAGCGATATGAGTGCGCGCCATCCCAGCGAATGTGCCCCTCGAAATTCCTCGTTCTCTTCCCCGTCGGGTGGTCTTCGTGTGGAGGATGGATTGGAGGTTGTTGGGGAAGATTGCGGGGAAACAAGCACCAAGGGAGTGGGCAGGAGGGGCGGGTAGATCTTGCCATATTGGGGGTAGGGGCAACTCAATTTAACCTGTGAGGTGCGCTGACAGCTGCCAAATGTCTCTTCTCATCCTCACTCATCAAGGACGCTCTTCAGCCTTCATTCACGCAAATGCTATATTTTGATCCCTTGATTGAACCATTGTGATTCCCAATGGCATTTCCCCATTGCGCCAAGTGTACCCACAATTCTTTTCAGCAGCCACAAGCAGCCACAAGCAGCCACGTCCAATTCCAGCCACAACCAGGTCAATTTTGAACCTTCAAAGCAGCGCAGTGTAACTTGCAAAAAATAAAGCACTTCGCATTTCAAAAAAGATACTTTATTAAGTTCATATAAATGGCAGAGCTACCGTGCATATACTGCACTTTTTTGCATTGCGAAAAGAGGGCCATTTGCTTCACAACTCGTGGTTAAAGAGGGCGTGTTTGGGGATCACAATGGATCAATCAGGGGATCAATAAGTAGCGTTTGCGTTCATTCAAGCTTCGCGAAGAAATTTCTGACCTGACAGAATGGCAGCACTTCTCGCTCATCAGGTTTACTAATAAGTCATGTTACGCCATCAAAAAATTGTATTGCATCTGGGGCGCGATCATGCCGTCTTGCGACATCCGAGTCGAAAGGTGAGTTTTTGGGGAGCTTCGGGTAACCCCGATCACAAGAGAAAGTGTGGCGCCGTCATGTGAGAATCCTCGCATGCGTGTCAGCAGCAGAAATGCGATCCCTGAAATATCAACCAATCAGACAGCTGATTTTTAGACGCTTCGCCATTCTCAGTTTCCAAATCGACGCCGAACGAAGGTCCAGCAACGAGGGGTCATGACGGGCTGGCATAACCCTAACCCGCCCCGATAGACAGAGCTGAGCCGTAATGTTAGTACCACAAAGGTCGAAAAACATCAGAGTATGCTATCCGTGGAAATCCTACGATGACATGATTAGGCCTATGTACCTTGGTTTAGTAACTTGGAGCCGAAACCCTCCGGGGTAAGATAAAACGGTTGTGTCGTTTTAGATGAGCCGAAGAAAGGCTCGATCTATAACTTGTACAGTCAGAAGTTGCTAACCCGTCGACTCTTCAGGCCAACCAATGATGACTATTCTAACAAGCTCTTTTTTCTCTGTCAACAGGCCTTCAAAGCATATGTAAAACTTGCAGGTTGTGGTCCAAACCGAACTTCCTGGCGTGGTAGTTCCCAGATAACCTCTTGGAGCCGTTGTCCCTTAAAGGCTCTGTGCCCGCACAGAATCCTCTGCATGTAGATATAAACTCGTAAGACTTTAGGAATGCTACTACAGTCTCTTATATCCTGATGCTTATTGAAGCCTATTGCTTTTCGTTCTGGGCGTTTGACATCCTGCTCCTCCTCGTTCATCCAATCTCAAGATTTACTCTGACATTTTGACTCAACGGAACAGCGACCATGCCAATTATGGCAACAATAATCGTCAAATCTGAGCCAATCCGCTGGGATCATACCCCAAAGTCTACCAAACTAGAGGACCATCTCAATTCTATATACCGGGACATCGCAAAGATAAATGACCGCTATGAGCCAGAGGATTGCGGATTAACGGTGGCCCCTGAGCAAGCCGCCGCTCAGTCTCGCTGTGATGACACCCCTATGCTGAGAGACACAGACAGGCGGCATTTGCCAGAGTGTTACAAACCAGGCACAGTCTTCAGTACCCCTCTCGAGGGACATGTCCCAGACGGTTGGGCCAAGATCCACCCAAAATTCGTGGTGGTAGGCGTATCCCCAGACGGAAAGTCCTGCACCGCACTTCCAGTCAAATATTTTATCGACTATCATTACGGAAGGGAGGCTTGTGACAATCAATATGTGAGTCTGCAGGATGTCGCAAAGTCGGACGACCCGGGTCAATGGCCGCCCGTGAGTAAACATGGGATTATCTACTGCGAGCGCGATCCTTTCCTCGTGCTGTCGGGAAGGAAGGATGAGCCATGGCTTCCTCAGAACCATGGTATCCACTTTAGGGACCCCACCACCCACCTGTTTACTGAAGTTGCTACGATCGAGGGGAAGGTCACTGAAGAGGGGTATAAGAAGCTGATGCAGCTGGGGAGGGAGCTGAAGCTGGAGTGGGGTGAGGCATTGCAGGATGAACCAAAGGGCCTTCAAGCCGGATGATATGGCCTTGACCGTGGAATTTCTCGTGTGTCTCTTAATAGTTGATAGACCCGGCTTATATGATAGATACCCAATTGATCACAGTCGTTTTGTCGTGATCTTCTGTGAGCAAATTTCCGTTCTTCAAGCAGCAAAATATATACCGTAATGGAACACTTCGAACTTGCTCTCCTATTCCCATCACCAGTAATTACAGCCATGGGCTGCTGCATATCGCCCGCTCAAGTGAAAGCCGACGCTCTCGTCCAACTAGCCATCCTGGCATTATACTGCCCGTGTTTCCAAAAGAGACCGATTGCACCTGTCAGCAGATGTGAGATCTCAGTCAACATGCCGATGAGGACCGGTTTAATAATGGCTTTGCCATTGATGCCCGGCTTTTTTACTACTGATCACTTACTCTCACTTCCTTTAGTATTTCTTTGTCAGATCATCTCATTATTATCCGCCACAACTATCCCTCATTCTCCCCGTTTGATAGTCTTTGTTCAGAACAAATCCCATTGTCCCCCCCCCCCCCTTCCCTTTCCCTTTCTTCTCTCACCGAATTTTCCCGCGGCCTTCTTTTACCAAATCTCACTATATCAAGCCCCCCAAGACATCACAGTAGTCCTGTTCCATCTCGCCATCCTCACCAACTCAAGCAAGACAGTTCAGTTCAGCCAGACTACCTTAGGTAAGCTTCCGCCACACCCGCGTCCGGACAGCCGTTTCCAGTCCAACAGCTAAACATTCTTTCTGCCCCCCTTCAATATTCACAATGTCTCCCCCTACCCCTATTTCTATCCCCGACGTCAAAGTCTTCAGCATGGTCACCCGCCCTATCCCCCATCAACCCCTCAGCCCACAGCCTGAGCTCCTGTCAGTCACGCCACGGAGCATGTCACCCCTCGAAGGCCTTCCCCCAAAGTCTCCAGCAGAGTTTACACCAGAGGTTGCACCGGAGGCAGAGGCAATGAGGGAACCGGGTGAGTCAGCCCCCCGCGTCGCGCTGATTGCAGATTTCCTCTCAGAAGAGCCCGAGTGCTATGAAGGGGACGGGCTAGGCGTGTACTCGTGCTCACTACGACGAAAGCACCTTGTACGCAAGCCGCTGCGGAAGTCGGAGATTGCTAAGCTGAAGGAGATGGCTGAGGAAGAAGAAGCAAGGGAAAAGGAAGAGGAAAAAGAAAAAGAAACTGAGGAGGGGGGGGATGGATATTAAGGAAGCTGCGGAATGGTCCTTGACGTGAGTATCAAAACTTAACTGAAGTAATTGGTAATATTTGGGAATATCGGGGGGAGTCTTGCTTGAGGTTTGGATAATTTGGATGGTGTTGTTAGAGTCTACGTTTAAGGTGGAAGACAGACTTAGAAGTGTAGGAGTAAGATAGGAGGCTTAATTAATATTTAATTTTTCTCTCTTTTACATTTCAAGTTGTCTGGAGATAAAATATTTTCAACAGTTTTGTGAGGCATCTCAGCTCTTCCGTCCCGACTCGTACCCTCATAATGCATAATGGGTAGCCGTATATTCTACGCAGTAATATCTCTTTAACTGTATTTTACTCCGTACTTGTGTTTAATCCCTGTCGGACTTGACAATTATTTAGGCTTAGTTCAGGGGTGTTCCCGGGGATTTAACAACCTCAGTTCCAGCAACCTAAATCTCCACCACAGTTCATGTTTATATTACAGCCATATTCAGGCTTCCAATCCTTTCTTCTTCTCTTTCCCTCTTCAGAAGACAACAATCCCTCCTTTTTACGGTCTTAACAATAATGCCTCGCCGGTCCCCTGTTCAACGTGTTCAACGGTCACCTGCTGGCCGTCTCTGCGCCCACTGCCGGCAAACAAACCTGCCTCCTACAGCTTTTGGTGTCCGAGCGAAAACCGGTGCGCCCTACAAGACGTGCGAACGGTGTCGGGTTTCTCTCAACAGTCGCGCTAGTGTAGCCCAGCGGCGCGGTGTAACCCTTACCCTCGCCCCACTACGAACCTTGGCACCAAAGCTTCTCGAGAGTGGCTCGGCACCGGCACCTTATCTAATCACGTGCGAGCAACATCGCCCCTCCAACAACTCTCTTTCATCCAATCATCCATCGCAACATCGTCGTGCACCAGCAAATCCAAGTCCATCCAGCGCGCCCTATCGCAATTGGCCCTCAGATTAGAGGGTTCACTACGTATCTCCCTATCGCGACATACACGATGATGGTAAGCCTCAAATCAACGACATAATCACACCTAATCCAGCAGCCGAAGTCCACAAACACCGATCTGCTCACACGTCCACCAACTTGCACACGACCTCACCGTTGAGCTCGAACCCTCCCAATCAACCTCCTGACACCGCTCATCCTCTTGCTTTCACAACCACCTCCTTCCCCCCCAACCACCCTCTTCGAGCGCCCCGAAATCCCTCTCGAGGGTAAGTAACCCTTCAAGATGCAAGGCTTCAACATGGGCAGGTACCACCCCCCGGACTCCGCCGGCGTCCTCAACCCCAACAAACTCCACGGCAAACATCCCCTGGGTAAACGGGCATCGAAGCTCTCCTCCGAAGGTTCTCTGGTCGTCCGCTTCGAAATGCCGTTCCCCGTCTGGTGCAGCTCCTGCCCAAAACCGACGATAATCGCTCAAGGGGTGCGGTTCAACGCTGCCAAGAAGAGAATCGGCTCCTACTTCACCACCCCGATCTTCTCCTTCCGCATAAAACACGCCGTTTGCGGTGGCGACCTCGAGATCCAGACGGACCCGAAAAACACCGCCTACGTTGTCGTGTCCGGCGGGAAGAAACGGGACACCGGCACAGACTCCTCCTCCTCCCTAGTACCGTCTTCAGATTTCGTGATCCCCACCGCCCGGGAGCGGGAGGAGGAGCGAGAATCTGCGTTCGGCAAGCTAGAAAAGACCATCGCGGACCGCGAGCGGTTCGAGACCGGGAAACGACGGATCGGGGAGTTGCAAGACGATGCGGAGCGCAAGTGGGAGAACCCGTACGAGCTGAACAAGAGGTTGCGGAGGGAGTTTCGCGTGGGGAGGAAGGAGAGGGAAGAGGAGGCGGAGCGGACGGAGGAACTAAGGGAAAGAATGAGCCTCGGGATAGATTTGCTGCCGGGGACGGACGAGGATGAGATCCGGGCGAAACTCGTCGACTTCCAGCCCGCCACAGACAACAACGATACACTGGCTCAACAAGCGTTGGCGCGACCGTTATTCAACAACACAACCGTGGAGGACAGGGGGGAAAGGAAAGAGGGAGAGAAGAGGAAAAAAAGGGGAGGGGGGGAAGGCAAGAGGTTATTAAAGTCGGAAATCGCAGCGGACAAGATACGGCAGAGCTTGGTATCCGAGATCGTAGGCAACACAAGGGCAGCAAAAGACCCGTTCCTTGATTATCTCGGAAGCGGCAGAGACGAAAAGGAGAGGATCATAAAAGGGGGTCCGAGTCCGTTTAGGTTGAGCGGGATCAAGAGGAAACGCGAAGCCACTGCCACTGCTGAAGCACCTGGTCCTCCCGCACAAGAAGAGGATAATACACCAGAGACACCAGCCAAGGTTAATACCAGTTTGGTGGATTATGGTTCGGACTCGGACTGATGCAGAGGAAAAAGGAGGTTATTTTACGATGTAATGATATAAACACCAGTGATACCCATATTTTTTATTTTTTTTTACAACATTACATTAACGAGAGGACTGCTAGCATCGGTATACAATGGAGAAAAGAGAGAGAGAAGAGTAATTTGAAAGTGTTGCTTGCTTGCACCTATGCTCAATAAATTCCTCGTTTCAACATATCTCGCTTGTCTAAGATACATACATTGGGAATCCAACTGCACAACAATCACCCGTTTTAGCTTGCTTCTTCCAACCCCCATCTTCTTACACAAGCACAGCGTAGGGAAAAAAAAGAAACCCAGACAAAAACTAAAACAAAAAGGAGGGGAATTTTGGGGGGGGGGCGGGGGGGGGATATAAAAAAGCCAACCTAAATCGAACTCCCATGTGTTTGTTCCATATCATGTGAAAACCCGTCCGTCCTGTCTCTGTAAGTACACCGACCACACAGCGCACAACCATGTGTGTGTGATTTGACTCCGCCGTTGTAAAAAAATGCTTTCTTCACACCAAGATAGAATAAGAAACGAACATTAGGGATAAATCACTTCCTTTCTGATCCTGCTCTCGTCCTTTGGATTCTGTTTCCCCACCCCTCCCCAGGATTCTCCCGCCGCACGCTCAACGGCGCCTTCACCGTCCCGTCGCCTTTTTTTTTCTTCTATACGTCGTCCATCCGGCCCGCGGCGTTGGGCTCGTCGTCGTCGTCGTCATCATCCTCGTCGAAACTCGCTACAGAGGACATGTCGTCGTCGTCTTCGCTCTCGGCGCCCGCCTCGTCTGCCGCATCTTTGCTCGCGTATTTCTGGACGTACTCCTTGACCTTTATGTCGTAGCTCTCGCGATTGCGCATGATGAGGGCGGCGGCCTCGCCGTTTAACGGGTCGTTCGGGTTCGGGTAGCGCAGCAGCTGCGGCAGGAAAACCTCAAAGATGTTGATCATGTCGAACATGGGCGACCACGTCTGGTTGATCACGTCTAAACAGACGGACCCCGACAGCTCGTCGATATTCGGGTGGAATATGCGGTTCACGAAGCCGATCGACGGGGACTTGTAAGGGTACTGGTCCGGCAGCTCGACGTGCACCTTCCACACGCCCCCCTCAAACGGGGTTTCCGCGGGCCCTTTGAAACGGACGTAAAACTCTTGCCTGTTCGCCATATATATTAGGTCGGGTTGGGTCATGGTCCGGTTCAGGGGGAGGGGGGAGGTAGGTGGGAGAGGAGGTAGATATTCGCGCTTACACTACACCAAGTTAACGTTAGCAAACCAACCAATACGGACTATAAGAACGGGAAGGGAATGGGGGGAGAGGAAGGTAGGGGATGGAGGGACATACTGTTATCGTTGACGAGCGTAACTTCGTAGTCACTCATTAACCTTTTTTCCTTTCTGTCAGCTAACGCAAAGAATCGCTCGCGGTGCGGGGAAGTAGAGGTAGTAAAACGTACATCTTCATGACCTGGACAGAACAAACGTTAGCCATCAAGGAACAAGTGTTGGAAGCTGTAAAGGGGAGAGAGCTTACATCTGTCTCGATACGTCTGCGTGGGGAACTCATTTTGGCGGTTTCTCGTCGTCAACTCTCTTCGTGCTGTCTGTCGATGCCACTTAGCGTTCGTTGATCGTCTTGTTTGCTAGGTGTGGCGAGGATCGGGCGGTGGTGTTATATGTTTGCTGCAGGAACCGGCAATAGTTTGCGAGAGTAGGATTGGATGGTAGTGAGGGGTAGCTTAGTTGAGTCAGAGCTGCTAGCACTCTTGGTTTGTTCTGCTTGTGTTTGTCGTTTTCGTTTTCACTTGCGCGTGCGTTGGTTATAACTAGGTAAAGTGAACATCAAATGCGAAAGTAGGTGTCAGGAACAAGCCGATTCAGGCGGTTTCAGCATGCCAACGACGGACGACGTCAGGCCTCTTTGCGTTTGGCGACTGGACTTCCCGCAGCGAATGATAACAATAAGCGGGCCCTCTACGATAAGAACCGCTAACTAAAGGCTGGGCTCGTTTGGGTTTGGGTGCGATCTGGGAGGGGCCGATCGCGAACCAACAAACCACTAAGTTGGAGACAGATGTTGCTGGCACTTGTTTCAGGACATGCAAGGACGCCTGAAACATGGATAGTTCATAACATGACTGCTTCTAACGTTGAAACTCTCGCTCTTTGGGCGTTTAATCAGACTGCAAGCATGAGTATGTATGCCCGTAACGTGTTCGTGATTCCATCAGTAGCTGGTGGGGACGGGAACAGACAGATGACCCACGCTCGCTCGCGGTCGTTCGGTCACGGCAAGACCTACCATAGCGGGGTTAGACTCAGGTTCCCAGGTACCTCTTTGTCCTGCTCGGGTTGGATCCGTCCGGCTCTAGATTCCAATTGTATTATCAGGCACGGTTAGGCATCTAGTGACTGCTGCTGTATGTTTCGTCAAACTTCTACTACGGTATTAAGTGGTCAGTAAGCATCGTTGAGCGTTTGACATTGACATGCCTTAACCGGCCGCGGCGGCTCACCTTACCCCGTTAGTAGCCTGTCTACGTACGTATATAGAAGCGGGGTGAGCGGCAGCGGTAGCGGTGACGATGCACGCAAGCACGCATGCCAGTCAGTTGTGACTACCCGTAGTGACCGCAGGTCCGCAGGTCACGCGCCCTTTCATTCATTCATGTCATGTCCACGAGTCGGCGGTACGTATTCAAACCCACGGCCTCCGAATCCCGACGCTGATGATGCTGATGTGATATCCATCCATACCATACATACACTACCTTATTCGTCGAGTAACTTCCACTGCCTTTAGCGCAGGCAAGATAACTGTGTTCGGCCCAGATAGGGGCTGAGCTGAAAACCGTCAGTAAGGCTGATCGAAGCTGGATCGCATTCATTCGCCTTTTGAACCTCGGTCACAAGGCAATGGAAGTGGCGAACACACAGCTTCTATGTAAATGTCCCTGCAAACAACAGACGGGTGATGGGATGTGCAGGCGACAGACAAAACGGCGATGCGTGCCCCCATTTGCTGGGACGGACACGCCTCCCCCTCCCTTTATGTGGGGTCAGTAGTAGTAAGCCTCGGACAGAACCCCTTCTCGAACAAACGCCGAACCCGACCGGCCGCCGGGCGGTAGGATGATCCTAAAGAAACACCAAGAATTTTTGGCAGAGATACTCAATTGTACGCAGCAAAAACCATCATGACCTTGAGTATTAAAAACCTCGCGCGCAAACGAAAAAAAAAAGGATTCCAAACCTTTTCTTATTTTTCTGCAAGTACGGGCAATTGAAAAACACACAAACATTCATTTTATTCTCAATTGCCTTCTGCACCGTCACTCCTTTTTTGCTGCGGTTTAAAAGATACCTCGGTTCATAAAGTACCAATGTACCTCCTCACATCTACCCTCACAAAAAGGTTGTCGTGTGCGACCGTAACAACACGACTATCACCATGCCTCAAAGCACTGAAACCTCAACAACAACATGTACCCCTCCTTTCAGTGGCTGCCTCTCAAAAAAGGCAAAGCTCACACTCACCCATGGGTACGCCGCCTGCCAACCCAAGAAAGAAAGTCACCCTCGGCACCCTGCGGTCCTTGTACAAAAAGGGTGAGCCCATCACCATGATCACGGCGCACGATTTCCCCAGTGCGCACGTTGCCGACCACGCGGGTATGGACATGATCCTGGTGGGTGACAGTCTCGCCATGGTTGCTTTAGGTATGGAGGACACGAGCGAAGTGATTGTCGAGGAGATGTTGTTGCATTGTCGGTCTGTGGCACGTGCTACCAAGGCTGCGTTCACTGTAAGTCATGTCAAACCCCCTCCCTTCTACCCATACACATTTGTTCTTCAGGCCAAGCTAACCGTGTCCAGGTCGGCGATCTCCCAATGGGATCGTACGAGATCGCACCGCAACAGGCCCTCGAGACAGCCATCCGCTTCATCAAGGAGGGCCGTGTGCAGGGTGTCAAGCTCGAAGGTGGCAAGGAGATGGCCCCGACGATCGAAAAGATCACCACCGCCGGCATTCCTGTGCTAGGCCATGTCGGGTTGACGCCGCAACGACAAAACGCTCTCGGCGGTTTTCGGGTTCAGGGCAAGACCTCCAGCGGAGCGATGAAGGTCCTTGAGGATGCCCTCGCCGTGCAGGAGGCGGGTTGCTTCGCCATCGTCCTGGAGGCCGTCCCCGCCGAGGTGGCATCCATCGTCACCAAAAAGCTGTCCATCCCCACAATCGGTATCGGTGCAGGCAATGGCTGCTCGGGTCAGGTCCTCGTCCAGGTTGACATGATGGGCAACTTCCCTCCTGGAAGATTCCTGCCCAAGTTCGTCAAGAAGTACGGAGATGTCTGGTCTGAGAGCCTAAGGGCCATAGAGACTTATCGGGACGAAGTCAAGACCCGGGAATACCCTGCACCCGAACACACATATCCCATTCCGAAAGAAGAGTTGGAGTTGTTTGCTGAGAGCGTTGACAAGGTATAGACAACACAAGTCCTGCATCAGGTCTCGTCTCTGACTGGTATATATATATCGTCTTTTTTTTCACCGGCGGGAGTTTTGTTGTGTGTTTTCGATATAGCATATTTTTGTAGATGGATACCACTTGGTTATAGTTGTTCCGACAAATCGACTTGCATGGCTGTATGGCTGGGTGCTGGGTCTTTTCTATCTAGTATGGGGTTTTCGTCGCGGTGCACAATTGATGTTGTTAACCGAAAGATGGTGTCATCGAATATGAAACGTTTAGCTGGTTGCTCGCGTCCTTGAAGCACTGTGTTGTGACGCAACCAAGCAAGGTTAGCGAATTTGACTCGTTCCCGAAACATCTGTAGAACAATCTGACTGGGGATGGTGTGTGCTCACTGTCCATAGATTGCCCACGACCTCATCGAGCGCCGGGGCAAAGGTGCTGTTGACATACAAGAACACGCTGTCCGTGTCTTGCACCTTGAGTGCCTTCCTCACATACGACACGACGGACTCGAACTTGTGCGTGCTGGCCACCTTGATCCGGTCGCCGCGCTTGAGGGCGGGCGCCGACCCGCCGACAGGTTTGAAGCGCAGCACCACCTTCTCCGGCGCAAACATGGCTGTCCCGATAGAAGCCAGCGCCGCGGTCGCATCGCGTGGCAGGTGCATCAGGACGGTCGAGGCAGTCATGGTCAAGGGCAAGTCGGGTGATTCTCGGCCGCCGCCATCGCCACTAATATCGAGCTCTCCAGGCTCCGTTGGCGAGGCCGGACTACTACTCGAGTCGTTATTATTATCCATGGTCATTATCGTTGGACGGCAAGGTTGTGTGGGGGGTGGCGGGGAAGTCAATGGATGCTGCTATTCCAAGTGTATATCTATATAAACCGTAAAGAAGTCCCGGGGGGGAGGAGGGAAGTTAGGTCTTGTTGTCTATCTATAAAGGAAAGAGGGAATGAAGCTGTAAGATTGAACCCCGCTTAAAACAGAAGCTTTGTTTGTGGAACCTTTTATGGCTGCTGCCCCGCGATCGATCGACGCCCCCACACTACGTACCTTACTCTGGCCCCAACGCGCTTCAGCATGCTGTAAGTTCAGCCTTTCTTGCTTTCTTGTATGTCTTTCTGTACAAAACTCGCGGAGTTGCAAAGCTCTCATTCCCGAGTAGTCTTCTCGTACGCGGGGAGAGCCCAGTCCCTCATCCACACGGTCTCCAGAACTTGCTTGGCACTTGGCCGATCACCAGACCTGAATGCGAGCATCCACCGTATCATCATGGAGAGCGCATCCCTTTCTTTTTCGTCCACGGTTGCCATATTTTCCCTACATCGGCTTTGGTGCATACTATCTTGAAAGCGCTCGTCCCATGACCGGGGAGATCGACCGTCCACGGGTTGTCCCGTTTCGGTAAACTGTCTCGATCGGGCAGCCCACTTATCCCACCACTCAGGTGGCAAACGTCCGAAGGGCATCGACCTGCTCGGACGTTATCATCTTGGGTCCACGCCGAAGGATCAAATACCGGTCTTTGGCCAAGAATAGCCCATATTGAGCAGCCGAGACTCCATATATCGGAAGCAAAAGATACGGGCTTGGTCGGCTCGAACCGAGCTTCTGGCGGCCTGATCTTGAGCGGCGTGTGAGACTCATATCTAGCTTCCCGCGAGGGACAGAAGGCCACCCCAAAGTCCGTCAGTAGGAGCTTTGCCTCGGAGAGTTCGATTTGCTCGCTTGGTTTGCCAAACTCGACCGGCGAGATGGCGTGTGAGGGAACACCTGGAGGAAGAGGCGTTCCGTCTTGTCGGACAATGGGCTCAGCTTCAGGCGGGCCAAACTCGTCGTATAACTGGTCTATCGATAAATGGTCAAGCTCTGACGGTAGCCGGAGGAGCAGGTTACCCAGATGCAGGTCTGTAAGGTATAAATTGGTTAGATAAGGCCGACTTATTTAGCATTGAGGATACTTTGTACCTCCATGGGCATATCCCTGATCGTGGACGTATGCGACAGCCGCAGCAAGTTGAGCGGCAAGAGACCTGGCAACGTCTAGCTGAAACAATGCCGACCACGATGCCTCTCCCACATCAGCAAGACTACACCTTTCTGGGGCTGTAACGAGGCAAGAATGTGTCCCGTTAGGTCCACGATCCCAAAACGATCTAGCACCGGTAGGATCAAGGCCCCCCGGCCATGACTTTCGCTTCCAAGTGTAGAAGAAGTGAGGTGGGATAAGATGGCGGCTTCTTTGTGCTGGTCCGAGTCAGCGGTGCCAACTTTGATGGCAACATACAGGTACTTTGATGACTTCTCGTCTCGAGCGAGCCAGGTCGTCGAGGAGGCTCCATAACCGAGCTTGTGAACTATACGGTATCTCCCATGAAGACGATCACTGATTTTCAACGGGTGATATCCCCCGGGTGTATAAACTCGGGTCTTTCCACGCCTTCAAGGAACTCGTTGTAAGCCCACGAAGTCGACGCCGTTGAGGAAAGCGCACGTGGAAAATGAGCCGCGATTGTATGGGGCTGGAAGCGACTTATCAAGTTAAAGCAACGCAAAGGAGTCATGACGGTCTCGGAACGAGCATAACTGGAGTTAAAATAAAGGCGAGTCACCGTTGATACGATTGAAGAATAATGAAACTTCCTTCAGTTTTCAGGCGCACGATGCCAACGAACACAAGCGAACTCACAAACACCCTTGCCACTGTAGGCGCAATTGTTCACGGTATCCACTGGGATCAAAAAGATGTCAGAATGCTGGAGGTAAAGAATAATGAGTTTTGAGTATCTGAAATATCGCCTTGAGTTTTTACTGGTTTTTCGATTCTTGCTCGGGTCATAAAGGTGACATCGAAGTAGTGACGCTTCTTTTTTTTTTTTGGCATCGCGCCAGGAACGATGGCGCCCCCACGCCAGTTGATCGGAGTTGGGGTTGATGCGTGTCATCATGAAAGCCACCGCATCGAAAATCCACAAGAACAGCCAAGTTACTGTGTACACTAGAAGCATTTAACGATCGCGCCCCAATCTTAGTATGTAGCTAGCATGGCACTTTATAAGAATAGAACATTGCGTCGAACCTGTTGCTCGTTCTGTGGAGACCAGAGCCAGACCGCCAAGGCAACCGACAAAGAACCTCGTGTTTTTCAGGGTCTAGACCTTCTAGACCACACACCCCCAGATCCACTCATGTAAGGCTGACAAGCCACAGAGGGCACATCCACCCAATGAGGAAGGCGCCACTACCGACTTGTCTGTGGACCTGCTGCCCCGCGTAAGCCTTCTCCTTGTCAAAAAGTGGCATGATTTTGAAGTCAAGTGGTGTCAAAATCGAGAGGATTCTGCAACAGAATTAAAGCACCCCCTGGCAATTTTTTAGGAGCGACTCCCTCCAGAGATTGAACTGCGATGAGAAATGTCAGGCCATCTCAACAATTACTGAGCACACCAGTCCAATCGGCATGCCTCAATTCGCATTCTCGGTGGGGCCCGATCCCGTTGTCGTCGACAGCAAAACGGCGCTCATACCGAGAATGCCCGACTAAGGGTCGTCATGACGGTAGGTGGTGTTCTTCCACGGAAGAAAGCTTCTATGTATTCTTCCCTATAGTTTTCCCGTCAGTTTTCGACGTGTACTTGCACCTGGCCTGAGCGACTCCCCGATTTTATTACTGCGCAAGGTTGCCGTCGGGTGGGAAAGGAATCCCGTCGTCCTCAGTTCCCGTTGTGCAGCATCTGACGGCCGCCCACCTACCGACCACTCCTATTCAAGCTTTCTCGTTCTGTTCAACCCCAAAAGCTGTTGGGTCACGGGAATCGACGTCTTCCAGCTGTCCATCTCTGACTTGGTTCGGCACCACGCGCCTGGAACTGAATGTGTGTCCGTTCGTTTTTGTTTTTACTGCAGCACCCGTACCACACCGATAACCCAGTACTCTCGCCCGCCTGCCTTTTCTCACATGCACCTTCCTCTTCGATAGACCCTGGCCAACTTACATTCGGTCCGCAAACTTATACAAGCCAGTTCCTGGCTCTTTCTTAATTCTCTCCGCCCACCACTGCCTCGGTCTTCTTGTGTCTTGTGCTGCTCGAACTTAGGGCCAAACGCCTGGTCAAGACATTATCCGCCTGTGCGACGCGCGCCGAAGTTTTGCAACATTCGTATCGGGATCGCCGTGTAGTCTCATCCCACGCTACGAGCACTCTCTTCGTCACCTTGCTGCAGTGCCCTGTGAATCGACGTTGAAGTAGATCATCGAAACCTTGGAGGCTGTCAAACAGGTGCTAGCCTTTACTCGGACGACTTTGTTGGCTTAGCTTTCGACTCCAAGCACGTTAGCAACTCAACTTCGGCCGTATCAAGCGGCGCCTCCCGACTGCAAATCTGAACGCTAAGGAATCGATTCGCATCAACTCGGTTCATGATAACGCCTGGCCTCAACGGCTGCTAGCTGTGCATTCACTACTCTTCCGCCCGCTGCTTTGGACAACTAAGGTTTTCCGGTCAACCCATCCGTTGACAGTCTTCAATCGGCGACACCTCCCAAGTGCCCCCCCTTGCCGGGATGTCCAGGTGAGGATGGATTCAGATCCTTCCAGATATCTCGAGTTCTTCTCTGTGCCAAATAACCAGGTATGCGCATCTCCACATAATCCCTGGCGCAGCAACACGTTGCTCCGTCGATTAGCTCGGCTGCTGATGACAGCTAGACGAACAATCCCGTGGACCGCACCTTTAACCTGGCAGGGACCTCTGCACATTCATCGTCACAATGGGACAACATGGCATCGTTAAACCTCGATGCGGGCGTCTCTGGGTTGCCTTCAACAGCACCGACAACAATGTCTCTTGATTCGTTTGCTCAGGCGTCCGCATCAACTGGGCTAACGAGCATGTCTCGTAACTCTTCTTCAACATCACGGCCATCGTCCATGTACACAAACAGTGAGCATTCAAGGCCAATTCTACCCACCAGACCGCCCAGGACGAGAGACGGGCACGAGAGGAAGCGATCAAGGCTGGCTACGGACACAACTCCTTTTGACTCGGTCGACTACTGGATACAGTTCGACAACGAGGAAGGGCTTGGCGACATTCCGGAAGCCGAGACCCCTAAGATAGACGCCAGAGGAAAGGGTAAAGCTCGCACGCAGCGGTACGTTAGCAAGACGCAGGGGCCCGCTGTCCCGTGGCAATCAGTGTTCTGACTGACAAGCGGCTGAAGAATAACGAGCACATCACGGCCTCCGGCGAACACAGCGACAACATCGGTGTTATCATCGAGTACAGTAAAGGCAGAGGAGTACATCGACGATAGCGCCCTGGACAAAGCGTTGTCGGATGACGAGGAGGGTTTTGGGTCTATAAACCTTGCCGAGCATCTATCCAAGATTGATTCAGCACCGCCGACAGATATTCCGCAGCGGGAAGGTCTTTACTCGACGCCGTTGAGTTGGGAGAGACCTCAGCCCGGACTTCGTATGGACTCTCTTATCGGGCTCAACGGACCAGCCCTCTTAAACGAAGCAGAGCAGAGGCGTCTGATCGCCATTGCGATGAATCCCGGTCCGAGTATGGGAGGGCTGGGGTCGAATCTCAATCTGAATGGGTTTGGGGGAATGAGTTCAGGGTTCAACCCGACACTTGCACCGGCTCTGGGCCTGGGTCTTGGCAGCTCCCCCGCGTCAAGCATGAGCCAAGCAACGGCAGGGACTACGCCAGTTCCACCAGCGCAATCCCGACCGGGACCGCCACCGCCACCGAACCCGCCCAAGAAGCAGAGTAGCATGAGCGAGAAGGACAAGGCGGCTCGAGAGAAAGAAAAGGAGAAGGAGAAGGAGAATGAAAAGGCAAAGACGGGCGATCGAACAGCTCATAACGATATCGAGAGGAAGTATAGGACGAACCTGAAAGATAGGATTGCCGAGCTGAGAGATGCTGTCCCGGCACTGCAGACTATAAATGAGGATGGTGGGGTAGGGGATGATGATAACGGGTCACAGCCACAGCCTGCGAGGGCGCCCAAGGTTAGCAAGGTAATGTCTTTAGCCACATCTGGGGGAATTAAAGGGGGGAGCAAATTATGCTAACTGATGACTGATGTATAGGGCACGGTCCTGACAAAGGCAACTGAGTACATACACTATCTCGAAAGAAGAAACAAGCAGATCGTGCAGGAGCATAGGGAGCTCTCGAAACGACTGCAGGCGTTTGAGCAGTTGTTGAATAACCATGCGCAGCAGCAATACCAGATGCCGAGTTACAGTAGGACGTTGTTTGATCCGAGAGGGTTCTGCTGAGGTGTCTTGGGGAGGCGAGGGGTGGACTTTTCTTTTTTTTCAGCTGTACATATTATTATCTGGGAGGATGTGGGTGGGGGTATCGGCGGGCAACTTTGCTTCATATTCAAGCGTGTACATGTATCTCCTCTTTTTCTATCGTCATGTGGGATTTGGTTTTCGGGGCGAAAAAAGATACCGTTGGAACTGTGGAAAACTAAAAAGCAAATACGGGGGTTGCTATCAAAAAGGAACGGATGGAGGCATGGGGTTAGTTATTCTGGGCATATATTGGGCGTGTTGCAGCATTAGGGTGCGTGCCTAGATAGACAAAATATATCTCTCATACTTGGCTGAAGCATTGGATTGCATCTTTTGTCAGAACACAACTTTATTTAACATGACAAGGACAGACGAATGACAAATATGTATATATCAGACGGGCCTGTATGTACTCGTCGGTCTGAGTGGTAGCCCAGCCTTTGTGTAAGCCATGTCGATCATGCGCGCCTGGGCGATGCTGTCCTCTGCGTCCACCCACACGCCTGTGCCTCCTATACCCGTCTCTTCCAGCCCCCTTTGTGTACGTATCCGGTAGATGAATTCGTCGAGTTGATACTTGTACGTCATCCAGTATTTCTCCGAGTGTCTGTCTATGCCTGCTTCGCGGAGGGTGTGTGCTTTTCGGGTCTCCTTTTTGGTCCATCTCTTCTTTACCACCTCCTCCGTCCCGTCCCCCCTTTTATGGACGATGGTAAACTCGTCTTGAATGTCGATGCGGTGGTAGATGGCGCCCCAGACGAAATTTACCAGCTTTACCGTTCGTGTTCGTCTTGTTTCCTCGCTACCATCCCCGTCCACAGCAACCGGTCTATGAACAACCGTGACCGTGGGCCAGGGATCTTTTAACGTCTCGAGCAGTCCGAGCTGAAGATCGCCATGTGTTGCACCCGTCCCACCATTCGGAAACCTCCAACTCCCCGTATAAGCAACGTCAATACGCTCATCTCCCCCGGGAAACTGCCGAACGGTACAGCCGGTACACTCGGTCGGCTCGCACCCGTAGACCCCGCGAAGGACGTCCATCGTGTACGTCAGATCCATCAGCGCGCCACCGCCCAACGCGAACTCGAACCGGATGTCATCCTTGGGTATGGCCAAGGCAGGTACCGTCATGGTTACGCTTGCGTGCTGGATAGTAGGTTGGTCGAGCAGGGCGAGGAAGAGGCGCCAGCTGGGTTGGAACCTGTAGTGGAAGGCTTCTAACAAAATGGGCGCCGGAGGGGACAGTAGTAACGGGGAGCGAAACAGCAGCTCCGCCTCTACGGCGTTGTTCGCGGACGGCTTCTCCAGCAGCACGTGCTTGCCCGCCGCCAGGCTTCTGAGGGCCCATTCGAAGTGCAGCCCGTTGGGCAGGGGGATGTACACCGCGTCGATGGCCGGGTCGTCTAGCAGCTCTACGTTATTACGGTCAGTACATAGACAAAAGGGGGGAAAGGGGGATGGGGTGGGCGTACATACCTTGATAACTCCCGTGCACAACACCGATCCCATACTTCTTCGCGAACGCCGCAGCCTTCCCCCTATCCCGCGCCGCCACCGCGTGGACGATCACGTTGGGGTGTTGTCTTGCTGGGGTAATCAGGGCGATTGGTCTAATTACCCCCTCTCATATCGTCAGCTGTGCACTCCGTACAAGTTTGTGTGTGTGTGTAAGAACTTACGCAATCTTCGCAGCACCCAACAGCCCAAACCTCACTACGTCATTGTCAGAGGTGGCCTTGGGAGGTGGTGCGGGTTGGCTGATGAGGATGTGCCAGTTTCGTTGCAGCAGTTCAAACATGACTGTCTATTACAACCGCAACCAGACCAACAATTTGAGTGAGGAGGTTGAGGTGAGTTGTGAAACTTCGAATGAGATAGATACGCGCGCAACGCGTGTTAACGTTATGCTGTGTTCACAGGCGACCAGACAACAACCCTTTTGGGAAGGTGCGTGCTGTTTTATAACTATGTAAGGATGGCGAAAATACGACGCAAACTAAACCACAAGCAGATATCGCGGGGTTCTTCAAACACCGTCGGGAGACCCCCCTGGTCACATTGAAACTCCCAATGTTTTTTATATCAGGTACGAAGTGTAGCACGCGCAGAGGTTTGAAGATATTCCCCTATTAACATGTTAATCTTTTTCTTCATAATCCTAACATACAGTTTACACATACGTAAAGTGCATAAATGATATGTACAACGCTGTCTTTCACGTTGCTGCCAAAATCCAATGCCCGCGACATCTGGCAGAGCAGCCAACCACCTCTCTATCACATCACTTCGTCTGTCCCTGACTGACGGGTGATATTCATGATCGGAAGGGAAACCACCTCTATCCCAGTTCCAGGCTGAGCGCCGCGCAACAGCCACACACTCTCACATTGTCCCAACCTCCTTGTCTCCGATTTTCTTGTCTTTACTGCAAAAGGTAAAACGGCACCAAAAACCCGAATAACCCACCCATAAACACCGCTGCAAATGCTTGTTGTGCGTTTTTTTATGTAAATGTCCCAAAAAAGCCGAGGTTGCCTCCCATGCTTACGCCTTGCCATGCCGGAATGGTATAATGCCCGCGCCATGTATTGCTGGTTCCGAGTGCAAGCCATGAAGAAGAAAAAAAAAAGAGAAATGGTATAAATAAAGGGACAAGAGCAGCCCGATAGTATCAAGAAAGTCGTAAGATCGTCCGTGGTCCGTGGAGCCTGTAAATGCCTTGTTGCAGATGGCACACAGAAAGATCGAAAGTGGGTGGGACGCGGAAGAAACGTAGATGTGCGTGGAATACTTTTAGGCAACACGTCGTCAGAATTCGTGTTCTTCATCAAAGCAGTACCGAGGCATGCGCTTGAGCTGTCCTAGGAGATCATCAAGCTGTGCCCAGTTTTCGTCATTGTCCGCGAATTTCCGGTGTTTGCGGGAAACAATGTGCTATGCCAATGTTAGAGACGACGAACCAATGGCAAAACAGTGATATTCACTTACATCATCAAAGTCATCAAACTTGTCCTGGCAGTTTTCACAGTAGCCCGGCTTGGGGTCACGCTTCTTCTGCTTTGTCGGGGCAACTGGGTTGCTGACTGTTCTTCGCAGCGCCTTCTCCTTCTGCTTGGCTGCCTCGTCCTCGTCTACTGCATCCAGCTTGCCATGCAGGGCTCTGCCCACGCTGGCAGACCGGATGAACGTGTTGCTATCATGGCTCATCTCTGCCATTCGGCGGGAACTGAGGTCATACGACACCGCCGGTGTGCTCGCTTTCTGAAGGACCTTGCGCTGTAGGCCATGGATCTCCTTGCTGGTTCCAGCCTTCGAGCCGAGCACGCCCGCATTGGACGAGAGCATCTGCGACCGAATCGCGGATGTGATATGGGATGGCTGAACACCAGATGCGACTGGCTCTCCAGCCAAGAGCCGACCAGCCTTTGCATGGCTCATGAAGGCATTCTGGGCACGGAAGTCCAGCGATGGAGGATTCGACACTCTTGCCCGATCAAAAGACTCAGTCGGGCGAACCACGGCAGCCCCGCGGTTATGTGCATCCTCCATTTCCGCCATAGTCCGCTTGCCCGTAGCTGGCTTCGGAGGGGGAACCTGGGGCGGCGCCAAAACCGGCGCGACAGCCTCCACTGCAGCAGTGGCTTTGGCGACTCGCTCTTTGGGCCGAGTTTGCTCACGGTTCTCCTTTTCGTAGTCATAGTCCTCGACAAACGGACAGCGACCCTGAGACGCGACCCGGAACTGTGGCCACTCGCCATCCTTCTTGTCCGCAACCTTGGGATACTCGCGCACCATGATGGGCTTCATCTTCTCCTCAATGTCATAGACGTATATGTACGGACCCTTGAACTTGTTGAGCTCCTTGGTGACGACGGTGGGATCCCGATCCGAGGGCCCATGAACCCGCTCGTTTTGGAGCATCTGCAGCAAGTTGGAATTCTCGTTTCCTTTGGTGGCTGGCGCAGTGCCACGGCTCTGGCCCAACACAGCGCTCTTGTACGGATCCGGTTCAAGAACCATGTCCAGGATCTTCTGCAGCTTCTCCATCGACCATATCTTCTTGCCCATCTCACGCGCACGATGCAGGACATCGGTGTTGCGTGTTTTCGGACGCCTGATCGCATCTTCATGGACCTGCATCGGAATCCTCCGAGTCGAACTGGTCTCAAATAGGGGTTTCCTCCTGATCGAGGATGTCGACGCAGCAATATCAGCTGTGCGGTTTAGCAGAGACGGATCGATGGTCATGGGCTGCTCGCCAGCGGCATGGGCGTCGTGGCTGGGTTCGTTCTGGTTTTGCACAGGCTTCTCCGAGGGAATAGGCCGAGTCGTAACAACGTGGGTAATCTCGATCGAGAAGAACTTCTCTTCACGCTGTGATGGTTGTGTGGTAAGTACTCAGGCAGCCAACTGAAGACGGACCAGGCCGAGGACCCAAGACAAGACACTTACAGCACCGAGTTGGGCGAGCTGCTTGGCGAGCTTGGAGCGGTGGTCATCCGGTATACTTTCAAAGTAAAACACCATCTTCGGGAACCGAGCCCGATGCTGCTGCTGCCATTGCCGTATGCTCTCCAGTTCCTCCTCAGATGGCTTGTACCCGACACCACGCACCGTCCTCTCGGTAGCTGTTGCTGCTGCAGTTCGAGGGGCAGTCCGGTGCACCACCATCTTCGCAGTCCTCGCCCGCGTAGGCGAGGGCACTGCTACGCGTTGGTTTCCATGCTCAACCATCTGCCTCTTTGCCGGCGGGGGTTGGCCACAGGCCTCCTCTCGTTGCATTTCAGCATACGACCGGACCCGGGCCTTGGCGTTCAAGCCCGAGGACGCTCGGAGCGGTGAATTGGCTACATTGGGATTGCTCGCAAGAGGCACTCTCCTCGTCGACATGGTAGAAAAGTGCACCGGCGTAGGGGATAGAGATACTGTTGCCATAAGTATGTGGCCAGTCAACCGTTATTAGTGTATTGGTCGTGGTTGTGGTTGTTGTGGCGTGCTTGTTTGGCGGATCCGCTTAGAAAAGAGGCTGGTCGGGAGGAGGGGTTGCCCTGTGCAGCACGCGAACTGACCCTGCCGAAAACGCGTCTCGTCCTTGGTCAGGCCAGCATCGGGGGAAAAAAAAAGAGAAAAATTAGATATTATTATGAATGATGCATTGAGCCAGACCCCGAGATCCCAAGAGAATTGGCAGTCAGAGACAAACAACGAGTATCACCTCAGTTGCAGACGTAAAGGAAGGATGGGGAGGAGAGGTGTGTCTGATATGGTCTTGTGGTGCTCAGGTGTGGGAGGACGTTTTGGTGGCAGACCGCGAAGCTAGAAAAAGCAATCGGAAAACGTCCGAGCTCCGTAAGCTAAGCCGGCTTCGATTGCTGGTCAACAAACGTTGCCCCACAACCGCATCCGGCAGCTGTCCAATTGTGTCGCGCACGGCAACGACCCGCCATTGGCCCATTTTGGCGGCCTTTGGCAGTGGCAGCGAATTTGCTTGTCTGACGACATTCCCGCGGGCATTGACAATGGGGATTTGTGATATGAGGAGAGGCTCCATTGTTCGTTCTGGATCTGTTTTACGGTCTCATGCGTACGAATTCGCGTCACGGTAAAGCGAAAACAAATGAGATACAGTAGTTCATTGCAGACCGCATTAGAGCTAGGACGAATCAGCATGTGTTAAGCGCCGTTTGATCTAGGATCGAATTTTACATCTCAAAGAAATAGGAGGGGCAAATAAGCTTCTTTTCACCGCCCCCCCCGGTTCAATCTATGAAGATGAAGCTACCCCGGACTGCATTGCGGCTCTTTGAGCGCCAACTCAAGTCCCCAAACTCCGGGCTTTATCGGCCGAGGATAGCAAGCCGATGCACCGGTTCCAGGTCGTGCCCGGCTCCGGCCCCGGTCGGTCGTCGGAGCTATGCAACCGTCTCGGCAGCCGAGCTGGAGTTCGGCCAGCCGGTGCATGAAACGCATCCCCACATCTTGAAGGCTGGCGAGAGTATGTTTCTATTTTCCATGCTCATCTCATTCTGATATCTCACCTTTTATTCTTTGTTCTCTCATATCTCATCCATATTCTTCATATCTACCTTTCTCCTCCTTACACATCCTTCCTTGCTAACAGTCCTGCAGTAACCCCCGGCATCACAGCACAAGAATACGCCGACCGCCGCGCCCGCCTGGCATTGTCTCTCGCAGACGGCGGCGTAGCCATATTACCCGCCTCCGACCTAAAATACCGCTCCGGGGCGGTCTTCTTCCCCTTCCGCCAAGAAAGCAACTTTCAATACCTCACCGGCTTCTTGGAACCCGAGTCTGTCGCCATAATCACCAAGACCGGTCCCTCATACGGCGATTACGAGTTCCACCTCTTCTGCCGCCCGAAGGATCCAAAAGCAGAGCAGTGGTCCGGCCCCTGGTCCGGCCTCGCCGCTGCCACCGACATCTTCAATGCGGACCAAGCCTGGGACTTTTACCATCTGGACACCGAGCTCCCTAAACTCCTCCGGTCTGCGGGCCGCATCTACACGAGTATCGATCTCAGCTCCCCCTCCTCTCCCTCCTCCTCCTCCTCCTCCAACCCCACAACTACCGCAGCACAGGTTGCCAGTGTCCTCAGCATGTCCAACAACGTCTCCCCTCTTCAGCCCCTGGTCAACCAGCTCCGCGCCGTCAAGTCCCCTGCAGAGATAACCCTCATGCGCGCTGCCGGACGTGCCTCCGGACGAAGCATCACAAACGCCATGCGCTACGCCTGGACCAAGGAGAAGGACCTGCACAACTATCTAGACTACGAGTTCACAAAGCAGGGGTGCGACACCTGGGCGTACGTGCCCGTTGTGGCCGGAGGTGCGAGGGGGTGCATGATCCACTACGTGCACAACACCGCCGCCCTCGACGCCGGCGATCTCGTCCTCGTCGATGCCGGCGGGGAGTATGGCGGGTATGTAACGGACATCACCCGCACCTGGCCGGTAGACGGCAAGTTCACCGACGCGCAGAAAGACCTCTATCAGGCCGTCTTGGACGCGCAGCGGTTGGGGGTCGGTCTATGTCGGGAGGACAGCGGCCTGACGCTGGACGCTATCCACCGCGCGGTAGAAGCCAAGTTGGCGGAGGGGCTGACGCAGATCGGGTTCGACCTGGACCAAGGGCTCCTCGGAGGACGGCGAAACGCCATGAACACGCTGTTCCCTCACCACGTCGGGCACTACGTCGGACTCGACGTCCATGACGTGCCAGGATACGGCCGCAGCATCCCCCTGAAGAAAGGGCACTGCGTTACGATTGAGCCCGGGGTCTATGTCCCCCTGGACGATGACCGCTGGCCGAGGCATTTCAGGGGTATGGCTGTCCGCATCGAGGATTCTGTCTGTGTGGATACCGACAGCCCGCTGGTGCTGACGACAGAGGCCGTCAAGGAGATCGTTGACATTGAGGCTCTGAGGTCTTAAACCCTCTGTACAAGTAACGTAAATCTAATGTACATAGTGTAACATATTGCATATAGAGAATCTCGCTCTTACATAAACATATCCTTCTTGATCACCATATGACAGACTTAGCATGCAACCAAACAGCCAGCTCCATCTGCCTCGGCTCCATCGCCTCCCTGATTATGGCATTCGCCTGTTCGTTGTCAGACGGCCAAAAGTGCGCCTTGACATACTCCCAATACCCCGGGTAGAATCCCGCCTGGCTCCAGTCGACTATCCCCACGACCTTGTCTCCCTTGACGAGAATGTGTCTTGCATCGAGTTGGCCGTGTGTGAAGACTATCTCTTGCTCCTCGTTCTGCCCACTTTCTGTTCCAGGCATCTGCTCGAGTAAACTCAAAGCGAGATCCGTTCCGTCTGACCGGTCCCCCCTTCTGTCCACGCATTCCATGATAGCCTCTCTGAACCCAAGTTCAGTTCTGTACAAGCCTGGCGCCTGTCCTCCTTTTCTGTCCGAGAAAAAGGCGTCTCTCACGGGGCCGAGAGCGATCCCTTCAGACGCAGCAGCTTCCGGGCGGACAAAACATAGAGAGCCTATTATCTTCTCTGAAGACTCGTCGAGCTTGAGGTCTCTCAAGGCTTTGAGGATAGCCGCCAATTGACTTGTTATTGTCCCACGCCAAGAGGGGTCGTCGAGCCCGGGCGCTTCTTCTAAAGGGGTGCCGTCGATCCTCTCCATTATGATACAGTATTCGCCCGTTGTGGGGTCGGCAAAATGTAGGTAAACTTCTGGTACCGGAACACCACGGTGTCTGAGAAATATCATGGTAGCGGCTTCCCCGGGTGTCGTGCGGTCTCCCACCTTGGCTACAAAGTAGCGGTTCAGAGCGTACACGCTTGAACATAGAACACTCGAGCCTAGCCTTGGGTGTCGTTTGAGATAGGCAGCATTGAGAACCTCGGGGTCAGGGAGGGCGGTGTCGGTGTCGTTCATAAGGCGCTGTTGTGACTGCAGAATTGCGGTCTGCTCACTACTGTTGGACGTGCCTGATTCAAAGTTATTGCCGCTGCCTTGGCCAGCCTTCATGTAATAAGGAGAGTATTTCCGCTTCATTGTAATGGATGTGTTATGTATACGCAGTCTGGGGGTCCTTGCTCGGAAAGAAATGCGAGTTGAATGTAAGTAAAAAGCAAAGACAGCGCGAATGGTGTTGACTGCGTAGAACACAGAGAGAATGGCGAAATACAAAAGACGTGTGCGAATAGAAGAAATGTTAAAAATGATCTTACAGCTGGCCGCGGGAAAATAGCGAGGACACGGGGGCTGATCCTTGTCATTTAGAGGGTTTCAGACAGTGAAGTCTGTTCTCAAAAGGGAGTGGAAATCCTCACCACTCTCTGGGAGCGGAAGCAAACCAGAAGCTGGGATATGTGGGTGAGGCAACCATGAATATCGTCGTTTTGGAGGGTATGCTCTGTGTGTGTATCTCCGTGGGCGGGCCACAGGCTTCCGAGTGTAGCGGAAGCCTTTTACCACATGAGACGGGTCCAGGGTGTTTAGCCATGCTGATCGGCTCTCAAAGGAAAGCAGTTATTGTGTAGAGTGTGCTAGGAAATGCCTTAGTTGTCAAGTCAAATCAGCTCGGTACCTTACCGCCCAGATGCCTTCGGCTAGGGTGTGGTATCCGGTCGCTCCTTCCCAAATCGTGGACTGTCTACGTACACATGACATCTACACGAATATCCACTTGCCCGAAAGTTCCTTCCAGGTCATTACTTGGTCAGCCTAATTCTGCTCCCATGGCGAAACCAAAACTCGAATCGAGTGGGGCGCGCGGTTCGCAACTCTTGCAAAAACAAATCAGAGCCGTACCAACATCTGAGCCAAGTTGGGCCCCGCGTACTGGCTTATCTCGCTTTCTAATGCGATCATGCAGCGCGTCTCTGGTAAATACGTCTAATATTTTTCCCATCCCATCTTGAGTGATCTACAATCTGCGACCATCCCGTTTCACCTTTCCGCCCAGCCCGTGTTCCAGCCTCTCTTATCCTAAATCGATGAATTTCAACCGAACCGAGTATTGAGAATCGACTGGAATGCTCACGAAATGGTATGTAAGAGGTCTCTTCCTATCCTCATGATGATAATACAGACTTGGCAGCCCGACCATAAGTGGTACCAAGCCTCTCAAGCATGTGCTCCTCAACAGTCACCACCCTCCTTTCCCCCACTGCCCCCCCGGCCCCCGCCGGCTGTTCGTCCTCACCAAACGCCTTGAGCTGAGTCTCCAAGTTCCCATCCAAAAAGAACGCGACAGAATACCTATCCTTCCCACTTCTATTAATAACCCTGTGGTAGTTGCTCTTATATACCCCTTTTGTCCACAAGGCAAGCATATCCCCAATGTTGACCACAAATGCATCCGGGTTGGGTTCGATAGGGACCCACTCCCCAGTACTATTGTTCAACACCTCAAGACCACCAGCGTCATCTTGCATCAGCAACGTTATCGCCCCTACATTCTGTCAACATTTTCCCCATTACCTACCCCGACCACCGTCATCCCTTTTTTTAACATTTTAACTTACCAAAGTCAGTATGAGCACCCGCACCAAGCTGCTCCTTTTTCTCCCCCTTCTCTCCACTTTCCTCCCTCTGCGGGGGGTAATGTAGCAAT
The DNA here is from genome assembly GCA_033297225.1 of Diplogelasinospora grovesii. NCBI lineage: Eukaryota > Fungi > Ascomycota > Sordariomycetes > Sordariales > Diplogelasinosporaceae > Diplogelasinospora > Diplogelasinospora grovesii. The sequence continues at coordinate 103,780 of MU853843.1, read as the reverse complement.
CTCAAAAAGCCAGCCGGATCGTTGGACAGAAACTCGTCAAACACATGCTCCCCGTACCCAAGACCCGCGGCCAAGATCTTCATAACCTCACACCCTAACCCAAACACCTCTCTATAATACCGCTCACAGGGCGCTTTGAGATCGTCGTCAGGTAAGTTGGCGGGGAAGATATTCGGACCCAAGAAATACGGGTGCTGAAGTGCTCGCTCATCGTCCGAGGGAATATGCTGACTGATGAAGAAGCCCTCTTTCAGATCTGGAAGCGTACCCTCCCGCAACACCTGCGCGCCTATGAGCTCATAGCCTCTGTTTTTCAGCACGCCAGCAGGTCTGAGCTTTCTCTTCTCCTCGAGCGGTAAGGAGAATAGCTTCTCGCACCCCGCGAATACATGTCGTTGTAGCTCGCGTGACATGCAGTGACCGGTCAAACAGAAAAAGCCCGTCGTCATGCATGCTTGTCTGACCTGGTCTACTACTACCTTGGCAGCCTCGGGCGATGAAGGGGGGTCGGATAGGTAAGGCCCGATGTCAATTGTCGGTATTGTGAAGGTCTCGTCAGCCATTTTGATGATCATCCGATTTCTGGCTTAGAAGGAGGTTGCCATAACCATCTGAAAGAATATTGGCGACGTGTAGGTTAGTATGCTGTAGCTAGGTTATAATATCAGGTTCAGCTCCGGTTCAACCCGGCTCGCCGCAGTTCCCCACACCCGGTTCCGCGGAGAGCGGCGGGGGCCGGAGTGTCACGGAGACCCACAGATAAGAACCGGAAGAAGTGCAGACCGGCTCCCGTAAAATCTGAGAGGTAGGAAAGATGTACATTTATGCACCAACCATACCATATTGTAGTCTAGCGTAATTTCTCTGACGGCTAGTAATTAATAGAGAGAGAGATCTAAACAAACAATGCAAGTTTACAATGAAACACCGCTTGCTCTTCTTCCTCAACCAGCTATCTGAGCAGATCGTAAAAGCATGCCATCGAAGCTACCAAACTCGTACCATTTGGACAACCGTATCCCCGAACAAAGAACCTTCCCTGCATGCCATCTAATTACTCTGTATAATACGTCCCATCCTCCCTAGGCTTCCCAATATTAACCGGCTCCAGCAGCTGTGGCAGTAATAGCACGCTCGCGTGGCCTTGGAATGCAAAGTCGTTGTCGTTCCACGGCTCCCCTTCGATTTCCATATTTATCGTCACCACGCTCTGCACACACACACACACACACACACACACACGTCTGTCAGCTTTTTCTTCGTTTGCAACCACCGCCCGTCCGTGTGTGACTTGCAGTGTTTTCAGAGCGGGGCCTGTTCAGAGTAATTAACCCGCCGCTGGTCCCGATGACGAGCGAGCAACACCATGTCCACCACTTCCCCTCTCTTGTCGATCCACCGGTTTCAATCTCTCTTTGAAGCATTTTGCTAATAATTATCGAGCGTTCTCACCGAACCAGACTACACCTGGACGCTGCAGATCTCAGACTCGGGAATTTTTGCTGGCTGGCAGCTGATGGTTTTGGATCCAGCAAAAGGGAGTGATGATGTCTCCCTCCCCTCCTGGGTTCACGACGTCCTCAGCAGCGGCGGCGGCGGACAGAGCATTTCTTTCGTGTCCTTGTTGTTGTTATTAATAATAAAGCACTTGACGTTCGAACAGCGGAGCCGTGGGAGCAGCTTTAGCTGGTCTTGGGGGTGGTATTATCGACATTTCTGCGAGAGAAGACACAAAAAACTCCGGATTCCGTCGTGATATGTCCCGCAGTTGGGTTGGGACTTTTGAGTGGCCATGTGTCTCCTCTTCCACACCACACATTAGCACCACCGTTTATGAGTATGAAAGGGGGGGGGCCTTGCTTACGTACGTTAGGCATAAAACAAAACCACACCAGACCCGGGGGTCTTTGTGGCAAAAGAACGGATGGTGTAGCTAATTAGCTCTGTGGCAATCGTGATATCCTCCCATAACCCCTACCCTCCGGCTCCGCGGAAGGTAGGTAGGTAGGTAGGTAGCCCCGAGGCCGCGCTCCGCTCAGACCGGCTCCGCATATAATTACAGCGAGAATGCGCCTTGAGGAGAGAGGAGCTTTTTTTTGGTGGAAGGCTGCTGCTACATCGTTATAGCGCCGCGCCGCCATGACTGAAACTACTTACCTATGAAAGAAGAGGGTGGGATGGAGGGGGGGAGCAACTGTGGGTGTATTATTATTATTATTATTATTAATTAATGCAGAGAACGTGGAATTTTGGTTAGAGAGGAATAACTGGAATTAATATAAATATGGAACTTATAAAGCAGGTTCCTGATAAAAGAGCAAAAACCTCACTACCACAAAAGTGTTTAAAGTGACAGTTCAAGTTGATGTTGGACGTTGGATGAATTACAGAGGTCTATGGAAGGTGTGGTGTGGTGTATGTAAGGTAAGGCTGACCCCGCGATACATAGGCAGCAGCTGCCCCGCATTTCTTAGGTACCTACAGATAACCAACAACTCCAACCTTGAGAGTGTTACAAACAGGTGGTAGCGGCGCAGATGCTCTGTGTAACTGTGTGACAGTAAGAACATCTGTTTACTCTGTAATTAGTTGTGAGGTATTTCTTGATGACCCAGATCACCTTGGTAAAAGCTTGGGAGAGTCCTTGGAAAAGAACGGCATGAAATTATTGGACCTTGGCGCGCTAAGACACACCTTCATTTGGGGGCCGAAATCTGTACTGCTCGCATTTGCACTGGCACTGTGATGAACCATGTTTCAAGGACTGACTGACAGACAGGAGTGGTTCAAAAGAGTTTTGTATTTTATTTTGGTTCGACATCAAAAATGGCATGGTATCAAAATCATGCTAATGGAAAGAGTCCCAAACACAATCCAGTCCCAACAAACGTGCTTAACAAATATTGCGAACACCCCAAGTTACACAGGCAACAACAAAAAATGTACATGCTGAATCTCTTAAGTAGTCACTCCCCGCTAATCATGTGCAACTCTGCTTTGTTCCATCTCTTACATCTAATATCGTGACATGCCACTGCCTCGATTAAACCCCCGTTGGTCATGCTTCTTCTCTCCTAGATCCAACCGGTATTAAACTTGTAAACATTTAAACCGCCCAACCTCGAGTTGGCTGAGCTTCGCAAGGTCTGTCAAAGGATGGCAGCGAAGACGCAAAATAAACTCCGGTTTTTTCCCACCCAGGAGAGACATGCAGACATGCAAACATGACATCCGAACAACTACCGCGCAGTAAAAACAAAGTCGCCCGCTTAAAGCATGAAAGAGCCGAAGAAGACGGCGGCGCCCATGAGAGCGATGTTGCTGAGAGAAAGGGCGACCTTGCCGGCAGCGCTGGGGGCGGTGGTGGAGCTGGTTGAGGCACCGCTGCTGGATCTGGTGGCGGTCGAGCTGCTGCTGGAGCCAGATCCAGTGGAAGTAGCGTTGGAGAAGGAAGCAGAGCCGGAAGCGGTAGCGGTGGTCATGGTAGTAGCAACAGACGACGACGCAGTCGCAGACGAACCGCTCTTAGAGCTGCTGGTCTTGGTGCTGGAGGCAGCCGTGCTAGTCTCGGTAGAGCTGCTGCTGGTGTCGTTGCCGCTGCCGCCGATGATCTTGATGCTCTGCCAGGTGCCGCTGTGGTCGCCGTACTGGTACTCGCTGGCCTCGGTGGCGCCCTGGCCACCCATGTAGTCCTGGATCTTGATGCTCTGGTAGTAGCCGACGAAGGGAGCCTGGGCAAAGTTGGTGAGACCTCCGGCCCACTGGACGGTACCCGGGGCGGCGGTGCTGCTGCCGCCAACCCAGGTTCCGAGCTTGATCTGCATGGGGGTTTGCGGGAAGCCGTCGCAGCCGTTAGCGTTGGCGGCCTGGAGCTCACGAACGACGGCGCCGTTGATGATCCACTGGAGGACAGTCGGGGTCCACTTGATGGTGTAGGTGTCGAACTGGTCCTGGGGGTTGGTGACGGGCGAGAAGCCGCCACGGTCGTACACCGTGGTGCATCCCTTGCTGAAGTAGTTGGTCTGGACCTGGGTCTTGTCACCGCCGAGCCACTCCCAGTCGATCTCGTCGAGGTCGTCCGACTGCAGCACGAAGCTGGTCACGATACCCACGCCGTTCGCCGCCCGCACCGTCACATCGACCTGGCCGAAGAAGATGTACTCCGAGGAAGTGATTGTCGGCGCATCCGTCTCCTTGTTGATTGTGAATACGGCACCGAGGGTCTTGTCGTACGTCAGCGTGGTGCCCTCGGCGACTGTGAAGAAGCTGTTGGCGCCCTGGGTGAAGTCGACGTCGACGATCTTGGCACCAACGGCCTTATCGTTGGGGCAGGCTGAAGGGAGACCAGGTCAGCTATGTTCAAGTGCGACGCTTCAAATAAAGAGCAACATACTCTTCTTGGTTGGGTCACAGGCCGTGAAAGTCTGAGCCGAGACGCATGTTGCGGCAAGAGCCACAGTCGTGGCAGCGACAAGCTTGTTGAACATCTTGGCTCTCGACTTGTGCGTATATATTAAGAGGAGCAGGTGTTGAGGAGGGGCTTGATTTGTGAACCGTCGATCGCAGAGGGGTCGGAAGGAGCAATGCGCTGTGTATAAGCAAACAGATCTCCGTAGTCGAAATAGAGAAGGCGCGCTGGAAATGTCTTGGACCGAAACGACAAAAGCGAGTGTATATTACGGTATGAAACAAAAATGGTCTGTAAACGAGAGACAAAAGGTTGATATCAACGCACGCTTTGTTGACTCGCAAGAAGTCAATTATGACAGAAGGAGATAGAGCATAGGAAAGAGAAACAGAGGCGCCGTGGGAGGAAGGACCCATTTGCTTTTATTCTCCTGGACCTCGCATGCCTGTCACCATCCAGCCCTCCAGCCCTCTGATGAGAGACCCTGGGCATCATTTTAGCCCAGCCCACAGTTTACTGAATGCGAGTTAGGTTGGCCAATGTCACCAGCCGAAGGCAGCAAAGGGCGCTTGCGCCGCAGAAGCACGCAAGGGGGGAGGTGTGGAAAGGGCCAATCCGGTCAGCCAACGTTGGGCCTGGAAGGAGACCTTTGCGAGAGGGAGGGAATGAACGCTCTAGATTTGTGGCGCTACTGGCCCCCTGTCTCGGCGCCGAGCGCAGGGTCCCATGGTCGCCGGATCTCCCAAGCAAGCGCAATTTTGTGTGTTTTGCACGGTAACACGAGGAAGGATTCAAAGCCAATGAAAGGCCGAGAATACGAAATGCTACCATACAAAAATGGCACAACATACCTTTTCGGGGGCTAAAGATGCACCTTGATCGTGTCACTGCTTCTTTGACTGCAGAATCTGTAAAAATCTTCATCGACGAGATCTTGACCTCATCGCTGCGCATCGTTGGGTCACACAACATGCAAAATGCCGGTGGCAGGTATTACGAATGTTCCCACTATTCGAGGCCAAAAACGGAAGCCACGTTGGTGCGATGGGGCTGCCCATGTGGGGGATCCATCCAACGGCCAGTAAATGAACGAATGGTAAACTAGAGAATGCAAGCAGCCTCTCCTGCCACCCGCCTGGAACATTTTGGCTCGTTCTTCTGTCAGGTGCTAAGACGGGCTTGGGCGAACATGGTAACATGGCAAGACCTGGCGGTCCGTTTCCAGCTGTCCACCGTGAGGCTGGTAACTTACTGTGTACTGTGTAGTGCCGGGAACCGTTAGCTCTTCAATAATCATCCACGAGTGGAACCGGCCAACACGAAGCTCCAAGCCGTCTTACGTGTCCCTGATGTCTTGGTCTTTGTTGTTTATTGAATCTCCAGCAAGCTAGAAGAGATCTCTGAGAAAGAAGGTTTTTTTTGCTCATCGTGAGCCTTATTCATAAGGCTGGTGATCGTCAGGTCCCGTCCTACAAAGGGAATTTTTCAAAGAGCGCGAAGCGACCGGGCTTCTACAGCCCAAAAAAGGGGTCCCGTCCGTCTCGGCCAATCCGCCCAGGTTTCTGGGCCAGCGCTGCGCAAGCGGCCGTCTGGACACGGGGAACGTCTTTGTGCCAGCCAGGATCGACGTCAGGGGAGGCGCACCTTAATCCGGGTGCGCAACTGTCGCAAACCCAATCGGCCGATTTCTTTCACAGCGCATTTATGCTGAGACGGCACCGCCAATTTATGATCTGTTTTATGATCGCTGGGCGCAAATGAGGGCTCTGCTTGCGGGAAGAAGGAGCGTTATGCGAAACAGAACAGTAGCCATCATTGCGGGCCCGCTTTCTACTGCTTTACTGCGCGCACTGTGAAACAGGAGGAACACCGCTAGAACATCAGCCAAGAACTAACCCCTACACAGTAAGGATACCTTCACCGACATGTGAACCGAATCTTCAAGAATGAGGGCGAGTCGCTTGCAGTCAGATGCTTTCAGAGTGACACGAGCGGCGAGGAACGGAAACGCGAATAGCGTCAAGTCATGCCCCCATTTCCCCGAAGCATGTCTTGAAGGTGGCCTCGTGAACGACCTCTGGCAACGTTCCATTCGTAATGAATTGCATAGCGTAGCGCATATACTAAACAGTAGGCAACCTCCGCCTGGCCAGTGATAATGTCGTATTTCTCTCTTTGATCTCGACCGGTTCGTTAGCACTGTGTGGCGGGAGTGGCAGTGCGGAAAACAAACTCCCGGTTCCTTCCTTTTGGGTTGCATTTTAATGCCGTGGGGCACAGCCCACCAGGGCATGCTGGACAGAGACAGCAAGCACTTGTCATGACTCAGCCAGCTGTCAAAGCACCAACTGTCACCACACAGCTGCACAGTGCTTGCGCTCTCTGATAGCATCAGCAAGCAGCCCATAATCACGAGACTCCTCTCGAGATTGCTCGTACACACGACAGATCCTCGCAGAAAGCAGTCTATTTCGAGTCTGCAAAATATTTCGAAGGCAAGTCAACCTTCACTGGAAAACACGATCACGAACGGAGATACAGTGCCTGGAACATGTGGCCGCCCTTCCGCGCCTTCTTCCCGCATTGGGTCCATGCTTCGGTCACATACAGGTCAAGCCGGACAATCTCGTGATGGGATTCCACGTCTACAATATACCTCACGGAACGACAGCGGGGGCAATTCGCGAAGTAGATTTTGAAGCGCGACAATGGCCCCAATAGTTTCAAGCAGAATGCAAGCGCAACCACTGCTCGTTTAGAGACAGGCTCTCAATGACCCAAACCAGCAACAGTATCACTCACTCCTGTGGAAATTCAGGGTTAATGAGAAGGACGGAAAGGGACGAAGCAGCCAAACCGTGAGCTTTCAGTCGGTCGGGTAATCCAAGTGGGTGAACGAAACGTTCTCTGGCTGAAGCCAGTTACCATTTAATGGACTTCTAAAGGACGGTATGGAAGAGACCGTGGCAGGCGGTTCGACATGAATCTAGGAGACTTTGACCTGTTCAACATATTCGCGAGTTTTGTTCCATCACCTGCGTGAACAGGTCACCACTCGGTGTGGAGATGGGGATCTCTACACCATCACAGATTCTCATGACTTCGCTCAGAGCCACTCCTCGATTCTGCTATTCCTAGCGGAGAAGCAGTTAATCGTTTGGCCAAGTTCCTCGGCCTGAGTTCTTCTGCGCCCCTACAATCGCGACTGAATCTCCGGTGGGTTTCTCTCAGAGCATGAACATCTTCCCTACATATCCAGATATTGCCTTTTGGTAAGTAAAAATGCGATAAAAATGGCAATAGCAGAAGCAAAGAGAGACTGGCAATGTTTTCTTCCTCGTCCGTTCACCAGCAAGCTCCTTCCGTATGGTCGGGAAATTCATGTCTGACGCCGTTGCTCCTTCCTGTTTCTTTTCCGCCGGAGGAGACGTCGTGAGTGGGTCTTGCACTTTCCACGATCAGCGTGCCTTCAGGAAACCGACCTCAAATTTCTTCCATCCACAAAATACCACGGCTTTCTTTATAAGAGCTACAGAAAATTAAGCACTCTTCTGAGTTTCCGGGCAGGAAAACACTTTGTCAACCAGGAACAGCATCATCTCCCTCAAATACCTGGGGGTTTCCCCACATCAAATATGCACGAAACATGGAACCCCATATTTCCGACAGACCAAATGGGGACAGCCACCCCTTTGATCTTCTTGTTCTAAGCCCTGCCAAGACGACGTAATTGGTGGGATCGACCTCCCCGGAGAACCCCCCCTGCTCGACCATGTGTCGACGGAGACGGGATGTCTACGACATCGGCATTGTCGTCATTTTATCTTCCACGGATTACTGAACCGCTATGTCTTTGACGATTGCGCGTCGTTTGGGGGGCAGAGACCCGTTTGGCAGTTGAGATAAAAGACAAGTTAAGCTCCGCCAAGATGCGGCTTCCCATCCGAGTCAGGCGTCTTGGCTGCTCCTCTTTCTTCATTGGCCTTGGATTCAGACCTTCAACATGAGATCCGTTCTGTCCTCCATCGTTGGGCTTCTTGTGGTGGTGCAGCAGGTGGCCGCCCAGCTCTCAGGGACCGTCGGTCCAACCACCACCCGTGCTGCCAAGGCAGCGACGAAGATCTGCAACATTCTCAGTTATGGCGGCGTTGCTTCGGCGACTACCGACAACAGCGCCGCGATCACCAGCGCCTGGGCAGCCTGCAAGAGCGGCGGGGAGGTGTACATCCCCAGCGGCAGCTACGGTCTCTCAACTTGGGTCACCTTGACTGGCGGGAGCGGAGTGTCGATTAACCTCGAAGGCACCATCTATAGAACTGGCACGGCCAGCGGGAACATGATCTTTATTGAACATACCACCGACTTTGAGTTTTATAGCGGGAATTCCCAGGGGGCCATTCAGGGATATGGCTATGTGTTTCACTCCCGTAAGTCCACCGGAACAAGTTTCAGTATAAGGGGGTGCTGACGGTTTGAAGAGGGCACATATGGGCCGAGAATCCTCCGCTTCTACGAAGTCACGGATTTCAGTATTCATGATATAGCACTTGTCGACAGTCCAGCATTCCATTTTACAATGGACACGTGCACCAACGGCGAGGTGTACAACATGATTGTCCGTGGTGGGAATGAAGGCGGCCTAGATGGGATCGATGTCTGGGGGAGCAACATCTGGATTCATGATGTGGAGGTCACTAACAAAGATGAATGGTCAGTGCCCACCCCCTTCATCATGGATGATCTCTGACAAGTCGGTAGTGTGACGGTCAAAAGCCCAGCGAATAACATCCTGGTAGAGTCAGTGTTCTGCAACTGGTCCGGAGGATGCGCCATTGGATCTCTTGGGGCTGATACCGGTAAACCCCATGCCCTTACCCCCTTCTACGAGCCGTTGTTGATGGTGGATAGACATTCATGACATCGAGTACAACCACATCTACACGCAGAACGCGAACCAGATGTTTATGATCAAGAGCAACGGCGGCAGCGGGACGCTGTATAATGCGCAGTTCAACAACTTTATGGGACATGCCAACGCATACACTCTGGACCTGGACTCGTTCTGGAGCAGTGAGAGCACACAGACGGGTAGTGGGGTGCAGTATACCAACCTCACCTTTGCGCACTGGCATGGAACGTGTCTTAACGGCGCTACGAGACCACCGCTGAGGGTGCTTTGCCCGCCCGCAGTGCCATGCAAAGAGATTGTGGTGGAAGCATTCTACATCTGGACGGAGGCGGGGTCGACAGAGAATTATTTCTGTGAGAATGCGTATGGAAGCGGTGGGTGCATACACACGGGCACGAGTTATACAACGTATACTACGACGGCTACGCTTAGTACCATGACGTGAGTCTTTCCCAGCCAAGCTTGAAAGAAAGAAAGGAGAGGGGATGAGGAAGGAAGAAGTGAGGAGAGGGCAGGTTGCTGACATGAAGACAGGAGCTACGCATACACCACGATGCCAGGAGAGCTGACTGCCGGGCTGGGCATCACCACGTCCATCGCCATTCCCGCCGTCCCAACTTCTTTCTTCCCCGGGCTGAAGCCGTCTAGCTCGCTGCTTGGATAACCCCTCGTCTTCGGTGTCTCGATATGTTAACGTCGGCGGCAATGGCTCGGGTTCGGTGCGGTGGTACATAGTTCGTATGCGTGTTACATACCAACAGCATGTTCTGGGTTCGGTGGTTCTGTGCAACCTCGCCGCGTGCTCTCGTCAGAACGGGTGGTTGCAGCACCTATGCGGAACATCGTCCAAAGCCCAGGAATCCTAGCGTGAGGGGAACGCCATGTTACCGTGCCTTAGCTCTCCCACCGTCGATAGTTCACAGTTGCAACCTCCCCTTGACGTGTCGGAATATACTTCCATTCATGGATCTGCGATCATTCTCTCTGTCTATATGTGGATGGCCGGGTATGGCAATCTAAGCTTGGTCGCGAATCTGAGCCTCCCCTTTCCCGTGGTCCTCCCCGCATGCTCCATGTCTAGCTCAACGGCGCACAGAAGCTTGCATGCATTACGAGACCATGCTGTCCATTCACGAATGGAAATTGCCCGCTGACACGCCCCAAAACACCGAGGTAATGCAGGGTACGTTATCGCAATACAAGCTTATTCGTTTATTTCGAGCCAGACCTTGGACCCAGATGTTTAGCTTAAGAAGTTGAGCCCGGGGAAGGTGCGGTCTACCTGCGTGCCCACTTCCCCGGACAATGCCTAGCCTGTCTACTTGTCATGAGTCACCTTTCAGATGCCGTCTCTCCCGGCAGACTCCAGCTCCCAATACGAAACCCAAATCCCGATTACATATATCCTAGATACAAATCTGATGCAGCCAACCCTCATACCCGACTTTTCTTCATGCGGGGTAGGCATCCGTGGCATCCTTAGCTTCGTGTGCATCGACTGATCTGCAGCAGACGCGCAAGCCAAGCTTTCAAACCATCCCAACCACCCAATCCCAAAGTGGAAGGTGCTGTGCTCATCACTTTCCTAAGCTATGATGTACAAGGCGGGAAAACTTTCTTGGTTGTCAAATATATGGCCGAACGCTTGTCAACTGCTTCTTTTTTATCCTACTTTAACCTCCGGCTAGGCGTGCTTATTATACTTTTCAGTTTGCTACTTTTGGCTATTACTTTTATTGGCATCACTGATAACGGTTTTTGAGAACCGGGAGATACGCAAGCTGAAGAAGGGAAGATGACGTCGGACGTAATCCACTCCGTGGACTCAACCCACCCTCTTCACGAAAAAAAGGGAGCAATACCAAGTGGCTCTGTTCCCAGCATCACCAACAGTAACAGCCCCGAACCCATCGAGATCGATGCAGCTGTCGAGAAGCGTATCCGGAGAAAGCTGGACCGCGTGGTCGTCACGCTGGTCTTCCTGTCGTACCTGGCCGCCTTCCTTGACCGCTCCAACATAGGAAATGCAGAGACGGCGGGCATGAGCAAAGACCTTGGGTTTGATGATGCTCACTACCAAGTATGCCCTCATACAACAGGTGCTGGTGGTAACTGTCGGCTGACGGGGACTAGTGGTTGTTGACGATATTTTACATCCCATACAGTATGCCCCTCCCTAACTAAACATATCAGAGGGTAAGATAAGGTAGCTAACGTTGCTTCTTCTAGTCGTGTTTGAGTGGTTCGCCATTATGTGGAAGATTATCCCTCCTCGTATGTACACCTCTCCTGGGAGGTCCTCTTGAATGTATGTGGGGTATTGACTTGTGGTAGACATCTGGGCTGGAGTAACTGTCTTGACATGGTATGCCCAAGTTCACGAGTAAGAGAAGAAAATAAAAAGATACTAACGAGGGCACAGGGGCCTCGCGTCAACTCTCCAAGCAGCAGCCTTCAATTGGGAAGGTCTGATGGTCTGCCGGTGGTTTCTGGCGATGGCTGAAACAGGGTTCGCTCCCGGGGTCCCCTATCTCCTGAGTTTCTTCTACAGGAGACACGAGCTCGGCCTCCGGTGCGGTATCTTTCTGTCCGCTGCTCCGCTAGCGACGACATTTGCAGGTGCTCTCGCTTTCGGCATCACGTCAGGTTACCCCTCGATGGCCAACTGGCGACTGCTCTTCCTTGTAGAAGGCTTGCCCTGCTTGGTTCTCGCTGTGGCCATTTTCTACCTTTTGCCCGACTCGCCAGACACGGCCAAGTTCTTGACGCCAGAAGAAAAGGAGGTTGCCAAGGCTCGGGCGATTGCACAGTCCGGAAAGGAAGGCAAGGACAGACTTGGCGGGTTCGAGTGGAAGGAGGCGCTGGCTGCCTTCAAGCAGCCGCAGACGCTGATTCAGCCCATGATGTACTTCAGCTGCAACGTCTCGTTCGCCTCTCTGCCGGTGTTCCTGCCGGCCATCCTCACTACCATGGGCTACTCCAACATCAACGCGCAGGGACTGACGGCGCCCCCTTACTTCCTGTCGTTCCTGGTGTGCATCGGCACGACGTACCTGGCGGATCGCACGCGGCAGCGGGGGTTGATCATCATGGCACTCTCCCTTATGGGAGGGGTTGGGTATGTGCTGCTGGCCACCGTCCAATCTGTGGGTGTCCGGTATCTGGGCGTGTTCCTCGCTGCTGCAGGCGTGTTCCCAGCTATCGCCAACATTCTGTCCTGGGTTCTCAACAACCAGGGGACAGACACCAAGCGTGGAGTGGGTATCACGATGCTCAATATCATCGGGCAGTGCGGCCCGCTTTTGGGGACGCGCATATTTCCTGTCACCGATCGGCCATACTACGTCAAGGGGATGGCCATCTGCGCGGCGTTCATGTTCTTCAATGCCTTCTTGGCAGCGGTGTTGAGGACGTACTTTGTAATCCAGAACAAGAAGCTGGAAAAAGCTGAGCAGGAAGCTGCGACGGCGGCAGCAGCGCAGGGGTATGAGGCGAAGACAGGGCCGATCGGAGAAACCGAGATAGAGGGAACCTTTGGATATCGGTACATGTTGTGAATTTTTTCAGGTGTGTGTGCTCAGCGTCTGTATTTTTGGGTTTTAGCAATTGTTGGGTGGGGGTCAGCTTGGTTGACCACACATGTGTTTTTTTTTTTGGTAGAAAGCGAAAATAAATGTCTATATTTCTTTTCTAGAATTTTAATTACCGTTCCGCTGTTCCGTTATATCTCTCTGTGTGTGTGTGTGTGCCAGTCACCTAAACTTGAGGTGAAACCATCCAGCTGCTGCTGCTGCCCGCAGTAGTCGTCCAACTAGGCGGTCTTGTCTGCTGTGCTCGTCCCCAGGTGTCCGACTCATTTGTCCCGAGGGTCATCTCCATCGTGCCGCCGTTCTTGAAGAAACTGTAGCTGATCCAGCTGCTCGAGTAAGGATTTCCGTCGAGTGTGATATTCTGTATGTAGACGTCTTTTCGTCCGTGTATATCGAATGGGTTATTTCCTGCGGCACCTTTGGTCTTTATGGTGGCAGTGTTACCAGTAACCGGGTGCCTCACAGAAACGGAACTGAAGAAGGGCGGCGTGATGAGGTAGGTATCCTGCCCGCCCACCGGGAACAGACCCATCGCCGCGAATACCGAGAAAGCGCCCATCGCCCCGGAGTCATCGTTCCCCGGTAGCCCGCCGTTGCTGGCGTTGAATGCCGACGGGAAGAAGGTGCGTATCCGTTGCCCAGAGAGTCCCGGGCGGCCGGCGTAGTGGTACTGAAACGCTGTCAGAAAGACCGGCTCGTTGGATATATCTGCCAGGTGAGTATTCCCGGGGGTGTATGTGGTGGTTGCGTCGAAATAAAAGTTGAGGCGGTCGACAAAGGAGCTGTCGCCGCCCATGAGCTGAATGAGGGCGTCCATGGCATGGGGCACGAGGAACTGGTACTGCCATATGCTCGCCTCGAACGTCTCGCTGGGGTTCGACGTGAGCGAGCAGAAGGGTGTGGCGGTGGAGAAGGCGCTGCAGGTCATGGGGTCTTGGAGACCAAAGGTGCCGTTTAGGTACCTTGGCTGGAAGAAGCCGGTGAAGTTTGTGTCGGTGCCGTTGGGGAAGAGGGATCGTTGCGTGGGGTTCCAGAGGTTCTGCCAGTTTGCGGATCGGGCTTGGTACTTTTCCCACTCACTCTGAGGGCGGTCGAGGCTGCGGGAAAGAAAGGATACAGCCCAGTCGTTGTAGCTGTACTCTAGCGTCCGCGAGATGCTGCGAGAATTGGTCCCGAATCCGTTCGGGTCGAAATCGAGATACGGAATGTAATCGAGACGCTTCCAGGACGACAGGCCGCCGCGGCCGTGGTAGCTCCATTCCAGCGGCTCGTTCTCGGCGTCGTTCATGATCGCTTCCAAGGCGAGGGAGTAATTGAGCCGGGGGGAATGAGGGGAGGTGAGGTTTTTGGCGTAGGCTTCTGCCAGTAAGAGGTCGGCGTTGCTGCCCCCCTGAGTCCACCCTTTGCAGAGCGACATGTGGCAGTCGGGTAGCCAGCCTTCGTGTTCGTAAATGTCGAGGAGCGAATGGAGCATCTGGATTTGGGAGTCTGGGTCGATGAGGGTTAATAAGGGGTGTTGCACGCGGAAGGAGTCCCAGATACTAAACACATAATTACACAGTCAGTACGGGTAAAAAAGGGAAAGGGGAAGGGAAAACGTGGGAAGGAAATGGGGGGAGTTACCAGTAGAAAGAGTCAAAGTACGGAATCCCGCTGTCCCAGTACGGGTTTTCGCCGGTGTAGTTTTGCGGTGAGAGCATTGTGCGGTATAGACCGCTGTAAAAGCTGGTCAGGAGCTCAACGTTACCGGCACTGTTGCCGTCGCCGACAGGGACGACAGATATCGGACTGAGCTTTTGTCTCCAGGCATCCTCAGCCGTTTTTACAAGACTGTCAAACCCGGTTATTGGGTCCGGCACTTCTTGTTGAGCGTTGCGGCACGCTTGGTCGGTACTGATGAAGCTCATGCCCACCCTTGCCGTTACCGTGCTGCTGTTTCCCTGGAAGCGCACGAATGCACCAGCTTCGAGATAAAACAGATTAAAACCTCGGGTGACAAAAAGCTCTTTAGGTTCGGTGCCAGCACGGTTGTTGACCCAGACACCAGTTTCATGAATCCCAGAGCCGAAGAAGTCGACGCAGGTGTAGGCGTCGTAAGATCCCGCGCCGAAGCTGGGCAGGAACGTGCCGTTGGCCGTTATGCGCCCAGTTTCAGGATCCACACTCACACTGGCGTTCTGTCGACTCTATTTACCGTCAGCACCCCTTACTGTGTATGAGGGATGGGTAAGCGTACCTGCCAGAGATCGGTAAGGTCGAGTAGTATAAGCGGGTGTTGACTGGCAGACGGGAAAGAAAACCGCATAACGGCAGTCTTGTGCGCAGTCGTCATGTCAACCTCGATTCCGGAGCTGAGCGTGAGACCAAAGTATCCCGGCCGGGACACGACCGAGCCGTTGTTGTAGGCAACCTTGCGGTCTCCTATACGGAAACTGCAAGAGTTGATGCCGCTGTCGTCAGGACAGACCTGAGGAAACAGCGGAAAGTTGCCTAGACTCGGATTCCCGCCCGTTCCTGAATCGTGCATAGCAGAAAACCCGGTGACATTAGAGTTGTCCGTCGCAAAACCGCCGGTGTTTTGCCCGTCCACGTCGGCTACGGCCTTGGCCAGCCCGTAGGGGAGGGAGGCGCCGGCGAACACATTGCCGCCGTTGGTCGAGCCTATCAGGGGGTCGACGAAGGTCAGAGGGTCGACGAAGGTCAGAGGGTCGAAGGCTACCACCGCAAGGGCTTCCACCAGAAAAAGGAATAGATGCTTCATCTTCATTCACAGATATGGGCGTTTATGTTCATTACGATGAGACGAATGCAAGTGTCAGTGCTGGCAGAAACGGTGAGCTAGTGCACCACCGAGTCAGCAGTTGGAAAGAACTTTTTATTCCTTCCGTAAATCCGCACCGGTCGACATGATATAGAAGATCAGAACGGTTGCTCATTGTCATTCTCTAGATGTTATCACGGCCGGATTCCCGGTATATGGGCACGTTACAACAGCAAGCAACGCGAACCCCGCGCGCAGTGCAACCGCAGCTAGAAAAGGCAGGTGCTCAATACGATACGCAAGAGAACCGGTATAAATGAGTAAGGTAGATCACCGCCTTTATCCGGAAGGAGCGACCCGACGTCACTTGATGTCGGGGCTGTACTAATGAAGACCCAATACCCTGACCGCTGTGTTGATAGCAATAGCAGCGACATCAATGGATGTTCGGTATGAAGCTAATTAGTAACCGCACGATATCCAGATCGGTATCAATGTGCAAGCGGCGAAACATGGTAGGCAAGGAGACTCGAATCCCTAGAGAGCATGAGACCAACATGCGATTTGCGACAAAGAGGGAGAATGCGAAGAAAAACATTGAGAGGAGAGATTGGAGTGCCGGACAGCACATATTTATATTTATAGAGGGGCGAACCGATCAAAGTTTGCAAAAGTTGCGATGAACCGCAATTGCCATGGTCGTTAAAGCTCAGACCTTTAACTCTAAACAAAGCGCGTCGCAGAAACATGATGAATCGTTGGCTACCTAATAACTATTCTAATACTCCCCGTGGCTGAAACGGGGTAATTGAGTACCTAATACGTAGTGGCCGCAAAAAAAGGCCAGCTTTTTGTTTCAAGTTTTGTTAATAGTTTTGCCGCTCTTTCAAAATGAGCAGCACTTCATTATTCTCATCAATTCCCTCCTTCAATGCTTCGCCTACCTGTGTGTTATTTGTGTCGTGAATGGAGACCCCCCCAAAAAATGGACATTTACACCCTGAACTTGACAGGCCTCCTAGCCCTCTGCGGCGCCCTCTTCGTCGCCCAGCGGACACCAAACACCAAATCGCCCAAACCCACTAAAAACACCAACAAGGCAAACTCGCAATGGTCATTTCTGGTGGTGTACGCCCTGGTAATGGGTGCAGATTGGCTCCAGGTACTCCCTCCCTTCTATACCCATCCATCCCATCACCACCCACTGCTAACATGTAATTATATGGCAGGGCCCTTTCTTGTACTCGTTATATCACGATGAGCACAACATCTCATCGTCCCTGATATCCGCCCTCTTCACCACAGGCTTTGTGTCTGGCGGTGTAAGCGGAACGTTTATCGGGTCTCTCGCCGACCGACACGGGCGTAAATTCGCCTGTCTGGTGTTCTGTCTGGCATATTCCCTCTCCTGCCTACTCACCATCTCCCCATCCGCCGCCGCCTTGCCATCAATACCACTGTTGTTGTTATTCCTCGGCCGGGTTCTGGGCGGTCTCAGCACCAGTCTGCTGTTTACCGTGTTCGAGAGCTGGATGGTCACTGACGCCCGCGCCCGGGGGCTGTCCGACGGTGATCTGTCAAGCACGTTTGGGTTGATGAGCACGCTTAACAGCGTCGTTGCTATACTGAGCGGCGTGGGGAGTGAATGGTTGGTCAGCACAACTGGGACCAAGAAGGCCCCGTTTGTTGGCAGCACTGTGTTACTGGTTATTGCGTTTGGGATTATTTATACACAATGGGTAAGTCCCACACCGTTCAAGGTCTAGATATCACCTCGCTACCCAAAGTTGGAACGCTAACACACGGAAAGACCGAGAATTATGGTCAGAGCGGCGGCACAAGCCCCGCAAAGAAGACGACGACAGGGGTCACCAACAAGCTATGGACAACCCTGAGCAACCCAAAAGTCCTCTCCCTGGGGCTAGCGTCGACAATGTTCGAGGGGTCAATGTACCTCTTTGTCTTCTTCTGGGTGCCCGCGCTCAAGGCTGTCGTCTCTGCCGACACAGAGACTGACAAAGGGCTGCCGTATGGGGTCATCTTTGCTGCCTTCATGGCGGCGACACTCGCGTCGTCGCTTGCATTCACGACAATCACGCGGAAGCAGGTGTTGGGATACGCAAGTCTGCTGTTGGCTATCCTGGGAACTTCAGCAGCATGCTTCTTCCTGCTGGTCCGCCCAAAAACCGAGCAAACGACGTTCTGGTTGTTCTGTTTGTTTGAGGCCGCAGTGGGCATGTACTTCCCCTGCATGGGCTATCTCAAGGGGCGACTTATTGATGATGGTGTTCGGGCGCAGGTATACGGATTCCTACGAATCCCACTGAATGTGTTTGTAGTTGTGTCGTTGTTGTTTACGGGCGATGGGGACGCCGGGACGGTGTTTTTGGTCTGTGGGACGTTGCTGCTGGCGTCCTGTGGTGCGCTTTGGGTTGCGAATGTTCAGGAGGCCTCGTAACAAACACTGATTATCGTGCTTAGGAGTTCTTAAAAAAGTTAGTTTACTTTAAAAAGGGACACGGCGTATCGGTTGGAAAAGGTATTTCTTTTTGTTTTTACAGAAGTCTATCTAAGAGATAACCCAACTCCCTGCTTTGCTTTTTACACGACATTGACCACCACCAATCTCACTATCCTTACACAATCCTCATATCGGCCTATACGATGTAGGTCTAATGACCCTCTTCATCAGCTGCTCTCCGCTCAGCCTCCAACCGCTCCCGCTCCGCCTTCTCGCGCTCATGCCCCTTGAACACGGCCAGCAGGCCAAGGTCATAGCACCCCTTCAAGCTTCCTGCACAAACAAACGCGACCCAAAACAGCCCCCTGTCCGCCAGTAATCCCGTCAGGGTTGGTCCCAGTGACTGGGCCGACGTCTTGACCACATTGACCAAACCCATGATGGCCGTTCGCTCAGCCGGTAGGACAATCGCCGCCAGAAAGGCTGATCTCGGGGCGACGTCCATGCTCTGCGTGCATGCTCTGAGCACGAGAAACAGCAGAGACCAGTGAACCTCGTTCGGAATCGGAATCAAGGCCAGGAAGATGGCCGACGGCAGGTGTGTAAACACCATGGTATTGACGTTGCCGAACCTCTTAGCAAGGGCTGACGCCAAGAGCATGCTGGCTGCCGAGATGATGCTGGTGACAAAAAAGACGGATCCAAGCTTGCCTTCTTCCAGGTTGTAACGCGAGCGGAAGAAATACGCGACCCATGACCTACACACATTAGCTTTTCCTTTCTTTCTTTCTTTTTTATGTTTCGGGGGGCTTACAGCGGAGCTAAGCCGGACGCAAAGCTGTCCAGCGCGAACAGAATGCACAAGTTGACCATGACGAGCCTGCTCTCCCTGCTGATCTCCGGCAGCAGCGTGCGCCAACCGGAGCGCCGGTGCTTAACCTGGTCGTCCTCGCTGGCACCACCATTATTATCGCCATTACCGCCGCTCAACAACGGTGCTCTCTCCCCCGTCTGTTGTTGTCCCTGGGCCTGCTTCTTCTCCGACTCCACCTTTCCACTCAACATCAAGGTAAACAGCAGCTTGACCACCCCTAGAACAGCGTATCCGACAAACACGGCCCGGTACGCATCCACCAACACCCACTGCCCCCCCTGCAGCGCGTGAATCACCCACCCGGTAGTGACCATCCCGAACGCGGTGCCGGCCGTCCCTATCAGGCTGTACCACGCGTAGACGTCGCCCCTGGAGGCCGAGGTGGTGAGATGCGCCACGATGCTCTCCTCGATGGCGCGGAACGGCCCGATCTCGTTCCCGCTGGGCGAGATGACCCCAAAGACCGCCGCCGCCAGCAGCACCCAGTAGTCCTCGAACAGCGCGAAGACGACGCCGCTGCCCGCCATCAGCGCCGCCCCCAGCGCCAGGATCGCCTTGCGGCCGATCCCGTCCGCGAACAGCGTCAGGAGGAAGCTGATGCAGACGTCGCCCGCGAGCGTGAGCGTCATGAACAGCCCGATCCGCGTCTTGGAGATGCCCAGCGCCTCCAGGTAGGCCACCAGCACCAGCGTCGACCCGCCGTACGCAAACAGGCGCACGAACCGCTGCAGGCACAGCAGCTTCACGTCCCGCGGGCAGTGGTACAGCGCGGCGAGGCCGAGCTCCTCGGCGGCCCGGGTCAGATACCCTCGCCTCGGGGGTCGGTGGCCCTCTGCGAAAGGGCTATATTGTTGCCGCTGCTGATTATTGTCTGCCATGTTGTCGTTGACAGACAGCCCTTGGCAAAAAAACAAAAAAAAAAAAAAAAATTGTTGTTGTGTTCTTGGCTTTGTTTTTAGTCCTTTCTTTTTTTTTTAAAAAAAAAAACGTGTGCTGAAAGAAGGTGGTTCTTTATTTTAGCCGGGTCGATGCGGGACTACTTCACCGTCCGACGGTCTGAGCTGTTGTTGTTGTTGTTGTTGTTGTTGTATTGTCCGATGAATGAACTGGAAAATGAACGAAAAAACAACAAGAAGTAAAATTCATTGTAGGTTATCAACATTTTTGAGAGAGAAAAGGCTTTTTATCTTGTTGTCGTAGTGAATGAAAATAGAAAAACAAAAAAAGTCGTTCCCCCCAAAAAAAAACCGGCTAGAACGGTGAATCCGCAGGGCTGTTGCAAGTCAAACGCTTCAAACGACCCAATCGCTCGCGACTGATGACATTGAAGGAGTGTCACTGAAGGAGGCATCCAACGAGCAAACGGAAACAAAAAGTGTGCCGTCTATCCAGCTTATGATAACTCCGAGCTTCCAACTCGGATGAATCGGAATTCCCCTTTCGCCGCCTGTTGGTGCTTCGGATTTCCTTCGCCTGTTGGTTGTTGCTTCGCGACTTTGCGACCTACTGTGTATATATATTTGCGACCTTTTTTTTTTTTTACGGTCGTTCTTGTGAAGCCAAGACCAACAACAACAACAACAACAACAACAACAACACCGCAGGTCTTTTGCGCGCAGGTTCAGAGTTGCAAGCAAGTGGCGTCTCTTTTCTCAAAAGGAAACCTTACCGTGTGCGCAAAGCTTTCGGAATTGAGAGTAAGACAGCGGTCGTCGCGACCTCACAAATCGGACAACCACAGCTGTCAATGTCAATTGACGCCTTCACGAAGTTCGACGGCTAACGGCTTTGTCTTGGAAAATCAAAATAGTAAAACCTTACCTTACTTCGTAGAACCGGGCTAATAAGGTAGGGGACGATTTAACGCCGAGCCTTCAGCCCTGGCTTGGCTTGGCCTTTTGTGAGAGAGATCGGAGGAACCCCCCGCGGCACGAAACGGGCGGGCACCTAGTTACCGAGTGACGAAGTTGCGATGTTTTTTATTTTTTATTTTTGACGATGGCGACCCGTGTTGTTTCAAAATTGCAATTGCAGGCAGGTTCTGCACACAATTTTGCATCCCGCGCAAAAGAAAAGGAGATGACACGAGCTCCCGGGCACATTGATCCGATCGAGATTCCAGTTCGTGATGTTTTTTTTGGTGTTCCTCCCGGGCCAGGATGTTCCAAAATGGCCGGCGATGACGTCGGCCGCTCACGCCGTGTAAACCTGCACCGGAGACGGACGGTCTCTACACACTAGATAGGCAGTCCACTGCAGTCCGGTCTGAATCCGGAAGCTGTCAATCAGTTCGAACTAGGTGCTACCTGAACGATTGTTGTGCCCTGCAGTTGTCAGTTAACTAGCGTCCGAGTTTAGCGACCCCTCTCGCTGCGTTGACAATGACATGGACCTCTCTCCCCGCGGAAATGCGCATCGCTTTTCATTGAGCTACTTCGTATGTAAAGTCGCAAACCTAGCTGCCTAGGTACCTGCCTGCCTGCCGCATAAGAAGAATCTAGACTTCGCCTAACAAAAAAAACTGAGCAGTCAACTCCCCCCCCCCCCCCCAACATGCCACGATGACAGAACATTTCCACTTTGCTGCCCCGCTGCAACATTTCATGTCGGTAACTGTATCCAGGCATTGAGTGCAATGCAGTCTGCTTCATTGTGGGGTTCATAGAAAGAATTTTGCACGACCCGTGACATTCATGTGCAGAATATTTGCAGATGCCAATTCAGCTGTTCGGCGCCCTCCGCTCGGGCACAGTTTGACCGGGGGGACGAAAGTCTAAATTGTTAGTCCGCCAAGCCCTCACGCGAGCACTTACGATTTTGAGAGACCGGATAGGGCCGTAATAATTTGTTAGCGATGTCAACAAAACCCACGCGTCGTGGGCCAAACATTGATGATCATGACCCTTTCTACAGAGCATTGACCACAATTGTGCTGCTTGATTCGTACGTAATGCACCCGGTAGAAAAATTTGCTCAAAGCTCGAATGAAAGGGGGATAGAGTGAGCCGCTTGTCACCGCCGCTATCGACGTGGTGCCAGTAGAGCCACGATAGACTCCCGGTTCCCTCTTCAGTGTCTGCGTCCGCGCCAGATGCTTGAAGTGTGCATAACACCTTGGGAGACAATCCGCCCTGGAGAGCTCGGACAATAAGCTGAACATACGATGGAGGTACTCACTAGGTTCCTTCCAGCTGATGCCCTGGAGTACGACGGTGGGTGTTAACGTCTCCTGAGCTGGGCGGACAAGTTGGTCTGGGCCGCTAGATTTTCAGCCGTGGCTGACATCAGGAGGCGGACATACCTGTCATCATGCCATCACTACTCAACGCAAGGCCTTATGCATCGATATTTCAGATAGGTTCCAAGGTTCACAATCAACCCCTAAGCCCTTTTGTCTTGTGTGTCTTCGAGCGTCGTATGTCGTGGAGTGTGGTAGCGAGCGCTGATCCATATCGACCCTGGGTCGAGAAAGCACGACGCCGGGAAGGGTTGACGTTTCTGTCACAAGATTAGCGTTGATCGTCGTAGGCCAGTCGTAGATACCAACATGCTAAGCACTTTTGTAAGCCCCTGAGTTCCTTCCGAGATGGTCTTCCTCCTTCCCCTATTCTAGCCCAAATCCAAACACGCGTAGTCACGGTAACGCCTGGAATGGATGGAGTCTGCAGCTGGATGCACATCTCGGCCTTGCCAGCTGTGGGCTCGGCTGGCCCATCATAGCGTGCTGTCGACCTCTGAGGAGATTCCGATTTGAAATCTGATACTGCCGTCCGGGGCAATTTGGGACCGATCGGATGTTGCTTCTTTCTGGGCTCGTCGTATCTGCTGCAGATGCGGTTCGGGTGAGGAAATTGGAGCTCGGGTGTGGGCATCGGGCCGCGCTTGAATCAAGTATGCCGTTTTCTCTTAGACAGATGGGACCGGCGAAAGGCCGCGCTGTTGGCTTTGACGTATGCACGACACGTGGAACATGGTTCTTGGTTATCGATGTTGTCAGGAGGATCTGGGTGGCTGCCATCCCTTGACCGATCACATGAATGTCTTCGCCCGACGCCGGCCACTCGCTCACAGCCCTCCAACCTCGGAAGGCCGAGGGGGGTGCAAGTTGCAACGTATGACAGCTCGAACGGTTCCCCCGCGCGAACACGACCAATGGGGATATCGTTAAGGGTAATGCGGCTGTTGGAGCTCAACCGCTTTACCGAGCCTCTGCCGCGAGTGGCTCGAGCTTCTCCCGGAGTCCGCCCCTGTAGAGGGAGGGCGATGTGCAGTTGGAGAGGTCCCTTCCTGCCCTGCGGCTGACCATGGGATCTGGCCTTGCATATAACTAGTCATCGATGGAGGAGTTCCGACAGCGATTCTGCCTGAGACGTCGGTTAACGTGTGGACAGAGCAGCTCTTTCAGGGTGGACAGACCATTGACTAATGTGTAACATCTCCGCAGTATCCCATTGGCTGGCCTTGTGAGTCCTCCAGACTTTTGCATAATGGGCGAAGCTGTTCATCGATAGCTCGCGTGATGGTGACAATGAGCGTGGGATGACATCGTTACACAGCATTCTGTCCTCAGCAGCCTACTTGATTGTCCATCAATCACCATTCGGAACCCTACACCAGCTCATGCATTAACCAGCAGCTCCCACAAGAGTGTAGATGGAAACACTGGAGCAACAGCTCCTCACAACGCTAGCGACGTTGAAACATGGTATGAGGAGTCCCAAGACAATGTGAATTGCGGGGAACCCTGGTAGCCCCATAGAATGGCACGGTGGTTGCATGCAGCCATACCTACTCGGAGCAGGCTTGATGCAGCACTGTGAGGGGCAGAACACCCTCTTGAAGTAGAGGCAGACCGATTCAGACAAATCAGTGGTTTCAATACCACATCGGGCAGCGAGAATAGATTGGTGAATGCTAAAAAAACCGTGCAGAATGAGGGGTTCTGTCTGGAGGCCTGATCGCTTGGCCTGCATTGCTTGCAGCAGGTCTGGTCGAGACTTGATTGTTCTGTTGGTCAGCATCGAGATGTCTGGATAACCAAAACGGCTCTCATTCGAGATGGAGAAAATGGATACCGTTGCAGATACGGGGTCGATGAGCTGAATTGGCGCGAGACGGAGTGGAGTGCCCTGGTTTCTGTGATCAAATACCTAGTTACCTAGATACCGCGAAATACCGAGTCCTGAAGATGCGGGGAAGGAAAGAAAACCTGGCGGAGTGAAAAAGGTCCGCAGGCCATTTTTTCGGGGTCTGATACTGAGACGGGAAGCGGGGAAGGAGTTATCATAAGAAGGATGTGGTTCGAGCACACTGGTTGGCAGCACAGGCCAACTGCTCGCGGCCGTCACACCCAAGCTCAACCCGAATATTCGGAACCGGCCCCAGGAAGCCCTCTTGAGAGGCCCTCTGCCTCCCCATTTCCATGCGGATCTGGAGGTGGCGCTGGTGGCTTGCATTTCTGGTGATTATCCTTCTTGATTCTATAAGTCCTGAGGCAGTATTGGATTAGGTGGGTGCCAATCCAGAAAATCCGCATCTCTTGCACCTCGTGTTCTTCATCTGAATAGTTTTCTTGCCCTAGAGAGCATGTCATGCGACTCCTCGGAGGGGTCTAATCGCATCCGCTGGATAGATACGCCGAGTGGCACGGTATGGACGTAATCAAACTAGCGTGGGGGTTGAGTCCGGTAAATGTCGATCAGTTTAACAAGGCGTAGAACCCACGAACTTGACCCAAAAACGCTTCTCAATGCCATCACCCAAAATAACGGAACTAGTGCATGAAAATGGAATTAAAGCAGCACCCCGATGGTGGCCAGCATTAGAGCTGATTCCAGCCCAAATTTACACGTAGTGTAACGCTTGCATGAGACATGGACATCGAGATGTGCTTGGCATCTCACACAACTAACTGCATGAGGTAAGTGGGAAAGTGAGGATTGGCCTTTGATCCTCGTTGCGAACCATGCCTGTCTTGCTGTCGAGTCGGCTTTGGCTAATTCTAGACTTGGCAGACAACGTCGTGTCGTAAGGATACATTGGCGGCGGCGTCCGCTTCATGTTCTGGACTTTTTAACCCAATTTCTCTTTAGGCCAACCGCCAAATACACCAGTCAGAGTTTTAGGTGAAGAAAAGAAGCAAGTATATTGGTTGACGAGTGATTTCCTCCAACCTTAACACGCACTACACAGTACTAGCAAGTTTCCGCTATCCGCGAAGCTGGGCCGTCAGGGGGGATACAACTACGAAGTATGTTTGCTTTTTTCGTTTCTTCTTTCCTCGAGCTACCTTAGGCGGAACACTTTAGCTTCAGCTAAAGGCCCGAGGAGTGACACGCAACTTCCTCTCCAAGTTCCTTCAAGTTTCAAATGCTGTTATGCCAGCGATGATCTTCCTGAAGAGTTCTCTTCTCGTTACCCGAGACAGGTAAATTTACAGTCACACGAGCAAGGAGCAAACAATTATCAGCCGTATTATGCTTCCGCACTAAGGCAATGTTTGCCTAAAACTGACCACTGTAGTGCATACTGTGCGCGGGGTTTACAACTTGCACTGTACGATGTATGTGGACCGTGACGTTAAAACGACCATTTGGGCGGTAACCAGAACATGCCAGCTTGTATATAGCCTCCAGAAAGCAATCCTTGCACAGTAAGGCAATATTTAGCACGCCTTGAGCTCAAGCACATGATTCCTTCTCCTGTTCACGTCGGCAGCAATATATTTTATAGCATGATTTCTCGTAGATTGGAGCAGGCGCGACCCCCACCGATTTGCGGCGCCCTGATCCAGAACCACGCCGCTGGAACCCGGGAGTTTCAGGCTAGAGTGGGAGGTGCACTGACATCTCATCAGCGACCAGAGTCGTGACTTCCCAGGTTCGGGAGTGGTAAGACAGGGAAAGAAGGACTCTCACGAAAATCACAGATTGCTTTTCGCCCTCACCCTATTGACCCACGTATTATTCTCCTGAATGTAAGCGACGGCATATTCAATATGATTTCCTCGGATTCCGCGCTCATCCTTCGAGAGTTAATATGTGGCTCGCTATCGCTACTGCACTGACATGGCGCGGTGCACCGAGGTGCTGTCCAACTTCGAGGTCCTAACGCCAATGCAACGGCGAGCAAAAGAAGCGGCATCACAAGAAAGGCTCGGAACCCTACCGAGCTCCGCAAAAAGAGCCCTTCGCGGACTGCGAAGTGAACGATGACACGGAGAACTAACGTCAGCCGCTTTTAAGAATCGCATTCAAGCAGGGTGATTCCCTCCCTGGTCGAGAGTTGTATGCAGACTGAGTGGCCGACGAGCAACATCGAAGTGTCACCTGCCCCTCCATGGTGCCCCTCATTACCCCTCCAACTGCGCGTGTTGCTCCCCAATCTGATCCCAAGATGGCCCCAATCAGGCCAGTCGCACCGGAGGCCACATCTCTCGGGCTGCAGCGAAGTGACGAGGCTTGAGCTCGTCAACCTGTCCGGCTGCGTCTTGACGTCCGCAGGCCCTTTGCAAAGACAGGCGCAGTGGCAGTGCAGAAGTCCATTGGGCCATGGTCACCGTCAGGCACTCATTCTGATGAGCGCGTTTGGCCGAAAGTCCAATCGTAGGGGCTGACAGGATTCTGCCGGTACCTCCGTAAGGAAGCTCGGTCTCTTCAAACATGGATCGATGACGGAGCCGGTCCTGGGAATCTGCCACTATCACAGGGGTGGAATATGCACAATTGCCCGCTTATCCTGTAAGTGTCGGCTCTCTATCAAACCAACTGTGTATCTATCACCTGATGCGTTTCTCATTCGATCGCTGATGCCACGCAGACCCAGGAGTCATGACATTTTGCGGCGCTAAGTTGACCTGATGACCATCTTGCCCGGTTCCTGACAAACTCAAACTAGCATCAGCCGACCTTTGCTTACAGTTTGTCCCCATAAAATATCATCCACTCCCAATCGAGTTCTCTGTTACAATTGTTGACCGCCAGTCGTAACGCCAATACTGCAGATAGAGGGACATACGTGGGGCTTTTTGTTGTACGAGGACCGTCTGCAACGCATAAAGCCACAGGCTCAAGCACGATTCACGGTTTGGGTAGCGGGGCCGCAGTTGAGCCTCTTGACTTACATCAGTGAGTTCCCGCCGTCAGGAACGGCAGCCTGCCTTTGTCAGCGACAACAATGGCATGTAACTGTCCAGCGCGCTGGTTATTGGACCTTTGAGTGTCAAGCACGGGGCGTGATGTTGGATTAGTCTCTTTTCACTATGGGCCACCGGCCATTCCACGACCCGGAAAGATGTGGTTGCCTTCTCGGAACTTAGTGCAAACCTAGTCCCGGAATGTTTGTAGCAAAGTATCTCTATACACACGTACGAACGGTAACGAATCGTGTCCCCGAGCATCCCTGTTCCAGAGGTGAGAAAACTTGGACTTCTCGCGTGAGAGGCACATGGCTGACGTTTGTCGTGTTTTGGAGTCATGCGATAAAAAGAGCCAAAAAGCAATGTGATACTGCAATTGGTGGTCGAGGATAAAACTCATCTGGAAATGCTATACACTTGCTAGGATCTCGTTCAATCGACAGCCCGCTCACATCACGACGGCAATTGGAAGCTGGAAAAAGACTTGCGTTGGTACTCCAGTTCCCCTTGACGATCTCTCCAAAAGATTGGGATGGCCAGATGGAAAAGCAACAAAAAGCGGTTCGGCGACAGATGTACCACAAGTACAGTACAAATGGTTCACAGGGATAGGGAGGGGGTGTTCATTCCATTTCCTGCGCCAACACCTAGCCGCATCGACTTTGGAGACTATTGGAGAAAGGCTGCTCGTCTGCGATCTCTCCCGCCGTAGTGTACCTAGATGCGCACCACCATAGAAGGTCCTCCTCCGCATCTCCACCGCATGGATTGCCGGGCTGCAGATTTGATTGTTTTTGATGGTCACGCCCCCGAGCTCACTTCCGACAGCCTCCGAAACTACTCAAAACTGCATACGTGGAATCTGACAAGCCTGCCACATAACGACCGGCAGGCAGCCGGCATGAGGATAAGCTAGAGCATCTAGTCGCCGGTGCAAGTTGCGTCCGCCTGATGCCCTCGAGGACAGACAGGTCACGTATCTTATGGAACAGTAGCATCGCAGCTGCCAGCTACTGTCTGCCCGGGCGTCAACATTGATCCGTGTACCAACGACACTGTGGCTATCGCAGTGACGGAGTTGCCATGCACAGAAGACGCTCCCACGCTAGCTGATGGGTTGGCTAGAGCAGATCACACTTGTCTTGGGAAACGCGATTCTGAGCCCTGACCTGTGACGGCTGGGATGACAGAACCGAGTCAAGTGAGTCTCTTCTCCTCGCTCGGGAGATGTTGGAGGAGGCTGGCGCGGCTCCGAACGCCACGACAAAAGCTCGCTGCCCTCGGGCGGCCGGGGATGGTTCATGATGTGATTGTCATTCACCAATGCTCGTCTCACACGCACTGCGCCCTGTCGCAGACCTAACGACCTCAGATGATCTACGAAAAATCGAACCGCAGTTAGAATTCATCAGGAAAGAACGACCAGTCCGGTTTGATCAGAACGTCACTTGTGTACTCCCGGATTGAGGCACGTTAAGTGGAATCTTGAAGAACCACTTCCTGGGCGAGTTTAGCGTTGACCGACATTGGGTCGCCCAATTCTGCACGGGCAGATGTTCCTGTCACGCTAACCCCCACACATGGCCCACAATTCTTTTCACAGATCCTGGATCGTGCCTTGTCGCTGCTCGAGCCCCTTCCTCCCGGACCCGCCAAACTCCAACAGAATTTCCAGATTGGATGACACTAACACGGCGCACTGTGTGCTGGTACCAACTCCAAAAAACCTCCGAGCATCCTTGCCCTGCACACCAAGGACCTTGGGGTGGACGGTGCGAATTTTGACGCCATGCACAAATCACAGCGCTCGTCTGGCTTGTCCAGTCCCTGGCGTCTAGCGTTCAGCTTGCCATGTCCGGCAGCTCCCAAGCAAGAGTCCGTCGTTCGGAGTTGTGCGGTGACCCGCCTTCCCTGGGCGTCCTCATGGAACGCCATCACACAACCCAGGCAGAGGCTGGCGCGCCGCAAACGAGAGGGAGGAAAAAGAAAAAACACATTATATCACCGCCCTCGGGTATCGACCCATCACTATCATCCACTTCCACTCCCTGCCTCGTCTTGCTCACGGCAGTCCAGACACCGCCTCTCGCCGGCCAGGACCCTTGCGTGCTCCTTCCTTCTGATACAAATATCGTCTCCCTCCCACCCAAGTTGAGAAAGTCTCGACTATATCCTGCGCTCAGATCCCACGCCTCTGCCACTTCTCCCACTTCACTCTATCACCCTGCATGACTGCAGCAACCCGTCGTACACTCTGCTCTATCTTCAACCTTTGCCATGTCTCCCCACAATGACGCGCCTTCCCCAGTAGGGAGCTACACTGCCGGCTTCAACAGGATGGCTTTCCATCCTACACCCTCCTCTGCCATCCGAATCGGGAACCTGACCCCGTCCGAGTCTGCTTCTACTCTCAGCAGCTCCTATGACAGCAGCACCCTGGACGTGCCGGCGTTGCACATGACGCGGCCCCTGGTGCCCGGCGTCTACGTGCCGACCATGTGCTTCTTTGAGGAAGTCTCAGAAGAAGTGGACACGGCCGCCATTGCGCGCCATGCTGTGCGACTAGCCCGGGCTGGCGTCACTGGCCTGGCTACGCAGGGCTCCAACGGAGAGGCTGTCCACCTCACCCACGCCGAAAGGCAATTGGTTACCTTGACGACGCGGAAGGCGCTCAACGATGCTGGCTACGCGCACATGCCCATCATTGTCGGCTGTGGCAGCCAGAGCACGCGTGAGACGATCCAGTACTGCTGCGAGGCTTGGGATGCCGGCGGTGACTACGCGCTCGTGCTCCCGCCGTCCTACTACTCATCCTTGTTCGCCCCGTCCAACGAGACCGTCATGGAGTTCTTCAAGACAGTGGCCTCCGCCTCTCCGATCCCCATCATCATCTACAACTTCCCTGGCGCTGTGGGCGGGCTGGACCTGTCCTCGGACGTCATCGTGCAGCTTTCTGCGCACCCCAACATTGTCGGCGTCAAGCTTACCTGCGGCAACACGGGCAAGCTGAACCGTGTCGCTGCTGCTACCCGGAAGCTCTCCAAGACGCGGGATCCAAACCACCCGGAATTCCTCGTTCTCGCGGGCTCGGCCGACTTCTCCATCCAATCGCTGGTTGCTGGCGGCCACGGAATTCTGGCGGGACTCGCCAACATTGCTCCCAAGGCATGCATCAAGACCATTGAGCTCTACAAACAGGGCAAATACGTTGAAGCACAGAACATGCAGGAAATCGTCTCGGAAGGCGACTGGACCGCCATCCAGGGCGGCGTTGTCGGCGTCAAGGCCGGACTCCAGGGCTGGATGGGCTATGGCGGCTATTGCAGAAGCCCGCTTCCCAAGCCCACGGGCGAGCAGGCGAAGAAGTGGAAGGAGGGCTTCCGCAACCTGGTTATGTTGGAGAAGTCTTTGTGACGGTTACCAGCTCGCCCCCGCAAAAGGCAGCAGCTGCGAAGAAGCACTCGATGACAACGGCTTTCGTCGCTAGCGAGGGACCAACTTGCAGCACCCAGACACGCAGCAGACACAGAACACGCACAGCATAGCCACGCAGTTTTGCTTGTTTCTGTTGTCAGACGTGGGTCACGACTTTCCTTTCATGCAGCCCGGCGGACGCGCGAGCACCGCATTAATTGCAACCACGCAAGGCGATACAACACACGAGACACATGTCTTGGGACGGCAGATCACATAGAGACGAAGCCTCCCCTTTGGAAGACGGAGGATTTAAAAAGCAATTTTCGGGCGTTTTCATGGCCATATCTTTTACACATGTCACCTCTTTATGTTGGGCGGCTAGAGGCAGTTCGGCAAAAAAAAGAAGAGACGGCGAGGGAAAGATATTTTTGTTCCGGCGTTCTGAAAGAAAGGATTCGGCATGGGTTTTGTCGATTTACCATTGGCTCTCTCTCCTGTTACAGCATGATTTGCTGCGGTCGTTGTACGACCAACGAAAACACACCCTCGAGGTGCTTGCGCTTTACCATTCGTGCCCCCTTTTCTGCTTCTCCTGGATGCGAAGGTTTCTTTGCCAAGTTTTGGTTACATTCGCTATTTTCATTTTATAAAGAATCTTCCAATCGATGCCTTAGCGCTTCTATCATGCCAATCGAGCCAATGACCGGTTTGAGCTAGAATTGATTGGTTCACATTTTGATATTTACATGATTCACCATGACTGCAATGTGCCCCTCAGCCTCGTTCCACCAGCAGCAAGGTTCAGCAGCCACAGGCTAAAGCGGTCTCAGATTCGACCGAGGACCGCATTACGCACACATGGCTTGGGGCAAAACTCGGTACGAATTGGGGATTCACCTTACCAGTAATCCAAAGAGGAAGGAGAGACCTGAGGAGTGTAGATCTGGGAAGAACGAAAGAAGGAAGGAGCCACTATCACTGTGATTGCGTCATAGTGACCGAATCGTTTGACAATGGTAGACTTGCGACCGAGCAGAGACCTATCGTTCGTGTCAAGACGTGTGAATTTGTGCTGGCCATTTTCCTCTATCACTCCGCCTCCCCTGTCGCGGCCATTTCGTGTTGGATGTGAGGTGGTGATTGACTTGGAAGGTCATCACATGATGATCCGCATGTTTCTCTCTTAATCACTAGAACCACGGCGGTCGAAATTTTGCTTTTCAACACCCCACCGGACCGAAAAATGTCCAAGCCACCATCATGGCACTCGCACAGGTACTGTGTACTGTACACAGTACATCCCGCGCGCAACAAGCCCAGGCCAGCCACCATCCACTTAGATCCCACCCAGCATGGCAACATTGGCATCTGAGGTAACGGGAATCTGGATATCGACACAAGCACACATGCGCGGGTGCCGATGGCGCCCGATTGATGCCACCGCTGCTGCCGTCGCCTTCGCCCTGCGCCAGGCAATCAATCAGCCGATCCCAGGCCTCCCAGCCAAGAGAGTGCGGCGGCCATGTCGTTCGCGTGTCGCAACCGGCCGAAATGTCTCATCTTTCCAACGTAAGGTACCTGCCCCCATACTGCACGGTACAGTACGCTCACTTTCTCGCCCTTACCTACTGCATGCTACTACTGCTACTTGCTGCTTCCGCGAAGACGCCTCTTTTCCGTTGCCACGTATCACGTCTCTCCGGCATCACATTATGGCTGCTGTCCCTAGGGTAATCAAAAAGGTACTGTACCTACAAGATCTCAAGCTTACATGGTGGGTAGGGCTTTGGTCTGGAACCTTTTCCCACTCTCGATTTCATGCTTTGAGCGGTGAAGAAGATGCTAACATCTCCAAAGCCACATGGTCAAGGGAAAAAGCAAATTAGCACAAGGTTGTGTTCTGTACGACCAATGAAGAAATGTCGTGCTTGCCTTTCCTTTCCAGGGATAGAAAGGGAAAAGAAAAAGAAAAAGAAATCGACCCAAGCGAAGACGGGAAAAAAAGCCCAACGTCTCACACGCGGGTGATCGACAACGGTCGGGAGATGCGCTTCCATGGCAAGCCAGGTTTTTGGATGCAAGCCACTCTTCACAGGGCATGATGCCGTTTATTCTATTCTTTCTTTTCTTCTTTCCGTCAATTTCACGCTTTTGACATGCAGGTAGCCGATGGATCTAACATGGACCGGGGAAAACAGAAGAGCCACAGGCTCTCCTTGTTACCCCCACGAAAGCAACAACGACCGAGAGGAGAAAAAGGCAAAGCTTGATTGACGGAGGGACTACTGGCACGATGACTGGTCAACGTCAGCGCCAAACCCCAACGTCCGAAAACTGGATTTCCGGCTGTCTGGCACACAGCGGAAGAGACGAACCAAGAGCTTCCCCTTGCAGATTCGAGCCTAGCATTGTCACCCAACGGACGCCGGCAGCGGTAGCGTCGGCAGCAGAATCAACAGCCACCGCAGGAACAGCAGCAAGGTCGGCGGCGGCGGCGGCGGCGGCGGCAGCGGCGTAATGAGCATAACACGCAGCCTTGGATACGAGACGAGCTTCTTCATCCCCGCCCAGCCACTGCTCGTGTTTATGTATTGCACATCACACACAAAGCACGAGCTTTTTCCGTGCCCTACCTGCCGCAAGGTAATACTCTCGCCATGGACACTCCCGGGTCAAGGCTCAGGGCAGCAGCCGCGCTTCCCAGAGATGGTCCCATTTGATAGGCCGCCCTCACCGTTTTCGTTGCTTCCGCTGTTGTTTTCGTGCCCGAAGGTCATCCATTGATACAGTAGTCCTGTGTATCAAGATCACAAAGTTTTGTGCAGTAGGCATGCTTGTCCGACGGTGAGCACGCCACCGCCGGAAGCTTGATCAGTGTCATTCGCAATGATAAAGCAGAAGGGACGCCCCTTTCCGTTCTCAGCGCAGTCCCGCCGAGCCTTTGACGATGAGCCTTTTGCGGTGTAAACGCTTTTAGCGCCTGTTCCGCTCGTCGTTATTCAGCTTTCTGCTTGCGTGCATAGTTTGGTTTGTCGATCAATGGAGAAGAATAAGATGTGGCTGAGGCTTGCTCGACTCTACATGGTTGCTGCCGCTATCGGCCCCTGTCCTTGGGCCGGTGCTCAATCAACAGCCCCTATCGCCGTCGTCGGCGTCCAAACAGGCATAGACACCAACGCGGGACAGAGACCAGCAAGGCAGAATATCAACGATCTATACGCACGGGGAGGGCCGCAATGGTGAGATGCATTGACACACGCGTCCGACAGCGAGCTTCCTTCTGATTTGCTCCATCAGGGATCTCTACGTCCTGGCCCTATCTTCACTTCAGACCACCAACGAGACGGACGAGTTATCTTACTTTCAGATATCTGGTACAGTTATCCGCGAGAGGCTCTGCAGGGGAAAAAGAAAAGAAAGGCAAAGACCGAAAAAAAGGCAAGTGCCGTCTGACCGCTTTGCTAGGTATTCACGGACTGCCATTCACATCATGGAACGGCGTTGGGCAGGTTGCCGGAGGCTCCATGTCGGGCTACTGTCCTCACAATGTACGTATGCACGCCACGGGCCAAGCATTTTCACCCACACTACACCCCTTTCCAACACGCCCCGGCTCACCAGGCAAACAGGAACTTATCTTCGCGACCTGGCACCGGCCCTATGTGGCTCTCTTCGAGGTACGTACAGAGACACCGACACCCACAGACACGGCACTGCAATTCGCCCTTGTGCCTTTCTCATCTGACGCTAATGCAGCAAATCCTGGTTTCCCATGCCGTGAGCTGGGCGAATCAGTATCCGGACAGTAGCGCACCGGCATATCAGGCCGCAGCACAGTTGCTACGGCAGCCCTACTGGGACTGGGCGGCTGATGGACGGTTGCCTGTTGCAGCAACGTCGCCCAATGTCACCGTCAACGGACCCAAAGGCGCGATGAGTCTGCGGAATCCGCTCTACAACTACCAATTCCAGCAGCCGGCGGTAGAGGCGAGCATGGGCGGGCCCTTGGCAGCTTATGCAGAGACGATCAGGTGCCCTCTCCCTGGAGACCCGTCGATCAACAATGCCACTGCATCGGATGTGCACATGGCTGTTGTCCAACAGCAGCTGAGAGACTACGCTGTACGTGTACCGGCCCATAGATGCACGTTCTCTCGAGACATGGCGGTTTCTGAAGGTATCGGGCCTCGCTAACGATGTACAGTACGACGCTTTCACTCGGACAAATACCTTCGACATCATGGCATATGACGCTTCGGGAGGAGCGAGCTTTGAGAACCCCCACAACCTGGTTCACAACTCTGCCGGGTGTGGGGGGACACTGGGTGATATCAACTGGTCAGCATTTGATCCACTTTTGTGAGTAATTCTGGTGGTTTTGGTTGTTCTGTCACCGCCTGTCCGTCAGCCGACTCGTTTTAACACCTGGACAGCATGTTACACCATTGCAATACCGACCGTCTCATTGCCATGTGGCAGGCCATCCACTATGACAACTTCATGTTCACCACTTCGGGGGTCTCGAACGGTCAGTGGGGGACAGCCGCCAAGACGGTCACCACCGCAGACAGCCCCCTGAAGCCTTTCTTCCAAGCCGACCTCGCCACCCTCCACACGAGCAACTCGGTCGCCGCGATCAAGACGTTTGGCTATACTTATCCCGAGATCAACGACTGGTCCACGACGCCAGAGGAGTTGGCCACATATGTTCGGGCGCAGGTGAATACGCTATACGGGCCGGATGACTTGAATGGGGGCGCCAACAGCGGCAGCAAGTCTCGGATACGTGGTGCTCGCTATGACAACCCACCATCGCAACAGCAGTTCAGCAAATACTATACCGCCGAGGTGAGTGTTAACAGGTCGGAACTGCCGCTTCCGGTGACTGTGAATCTGGTGGTCAGCGGCGACGAGGGCGGTGTGGTCTTGGGACGCATGGCTATTCTCGGCATGCCTTCCACCGGCATGACCTATGCCAGCATACCAATA
The DNA here is from genome assembly GCA_033297225.1 of Diplogelasinospora grovesii. Lineage (NCBI taxonomy): Eukaryota > Fungi > Ascomycota > Sordariomycetes > Sordariales > Diplogelasinosporaceae > Diplogelasinospora > Diplogelasinospora grovesii. Next base: position 68,234 of record MU853843.1, on the reverse strand, counting down.
CAGCGGGCTATGCTACGAATGACGGGAAATCTTAGCAGCGTCGTCAAGAACCTGGTACCGGATAAGGTCATCCCGTTTTTGCAGCAGAACTTGATGCTAGAGATTCGCAAGGTATGACTCAGAAGACAGGGGCTGCAAGTTGATGTGTCACTAACTGTATCATTAATCCAGAACGACGGGACAACGGTACCCCTCGATACAGTGCCAAGTTTACAGCTCGAGGTACAAGATCTGGACTACGTACCGCCGGCTAATAACAACAGCTCGGCCTTCCCGGGCTTTGGAAAAGCGACGACGTGGCCGGTCAAGGGCGGCGGCAGATGTTAAACCAGTTGTCTGTCTGTCCTACGATGTTATTCACATGACCTTATGTCCCAGCTTCATTATGTTGAGCAAAGTTGTTTCAGGCAAAAAGTTCGTATCTCTACCCAACTAGATTGTCACATACTATTTAATGTCACACGATACCCCAACCTTGGAGTATTCGGTGCGTTGCCGATACGGTACCGAAGTGTTGTACAATGGGATGCTTCTAGCGTTTGGTCGAACACTTCTTGTGTGGGTTGGGAGAAGCTGTTGTGTGACTGACTGTCTGACCGCCTCTTCTTATCCCCCGTAGTTGCGTATGTAACTGACACCTTTGTTTTGTGGAAATCACGCCATCTTTTTTTTCTTTCTTTCTTTCCCGTGTGTGTGTGTGTGTGTGTGCGATATGATCTAGATTTGTGTATGTCTCATATCGAAGACGTGTGAGAAGACAACGCCGCCCCCCGGCAATTGAGAGCTTGAATGTATGTAATTAGCTGAAGATAGATGACTTGCAGCTGAATGAGGTCGCAAAAAATCTTTTTTTTTTTTTTTTTTGTCATAGAAAGGTTTCAGATATCTCTCCGTGTCTCAGACACATTGTGTGAGGAGTGTATATACTATGGGGGACAGGCAGGCATCTCCCATCAGATACGATAAAAAGTCGGTGTACTTTCTTGCAGCACTTGAACTAAACAGGGAACACAGAACACACACGGGAGAAAACGAACGGGGGTTAAAGGAGGATAAAGCTGTAGGTTGAAAATATTGATGGTATGTATGTATGGACATTTCCTTTTTCCTAGAATAATTACAGCGAATACTGTTGGTGTCTGTCTATTGGCGGAAGAATGGGGGCGTTGATAGGAATGCCACCATCATCTCATCAGTTTTATCTGCCATGCACATAATTAATCAACGAATGGCTAAAACAACATCACAGAGCCTGTTCAGATGGAAGGCGTTTCATTACCATTAAGCCAAGTCAAATCCCAATTCCCCCGCCCCCCACGGGGGAAAAAAAAAAAAAAAAAAGGAAAACCAGTTTATATAGTGCAAGGAATTATGCTGTAGCCCCTGATCCTGTGGTCGTTGTAGCGGGTCAGTCTTCCTAGCATGATATCGTCATTCAGACTACAGCCGGTCCACCACCACCGCCCTGCTTCTTAATCTTCTTCCAGCTGAGCCCGCACGCGACCACAAACGCAGCAGCCGCGCAGCCGACCGTGATGAAGTACGCATGTCTTAATCCCGACAGGTACGCGTTTAGGACAGCGTCGGTGTACCGCGTGGCGTGTAGCTGCTCGAGTATGCTCCTGACCTGGGACGCTCCGGAGTTGATGAAGATCTCTGGGGGCAGGCCGGGGGCATCTCTTTGCACGCCTTCGGTGAGGCCGTTTTGGAACACGGCCTGCGCGACTGCGATAAAGATGGCTCCGCCCAGGGACTGAAAGAACTGCACGCATGCGGTGGCTACGGGCACCCATTCTGGCGGCATCGTGTTTTGCACGACTAGCACGCCAGTCTGAAATCCAACCCCGATGCCGAGGCCTACACACAGACAATACGTTAGCATACCCCTTTGTGTACTACCCCAAACCGGACCATAGCAACAAAAAGGGGGGGGTGAAAACCAGGCTTACCAGTCAGCACCTGATACCCAAACCACACCTTGAGCGGACTGTCCAGTCCAAACGTCGTAATCATGCCCGCCCCTACCGTGAACAGCACCATCGATGGTAGGATGAAGGGGTTATAATACCCCACCACCGTGATCAGCCCCCCCGTGAGCACCGACGTGACGACCACCGAGATGAGCAACGGCAGCAGCTTGATGCCCGCTTGCACCGCAGAATCCCCCTGAATCGCCTGAAAGTACAGCGCTGTTGTGCCCCTTATTAGCACCTCATCATCCATCCATTCCCCCCCCCCTTCCCCCTTTTTTCTCCTTTTTGTTCAAGGGGGGAGACTTACAGAGGTAATAAATAAGCGGGAAGAACCCCGCGCCGAAGAAGAAGGCGAACAGCATGCCGCAGAGCGTGTCTCTGCTCCTGAACAACCGTGGCGGCAGCGTCCCGGTGTCCCCCTTGCGCACCTGGATCCCCACGAACACCCCGCCCATCAGCGCCGCACCCGCAAACAGCCCGATTATCGTACTGCCCCTCCACGGGTGCTGCTCCGTCCCGCCCCACTGCAGCGCCAGCAGCAGGCACACAATCGCCGGGATCAGCATCGCCGTGCCGAGGAGGTCGAGCTCCGCCAGCCGTCTGTACCACACCTCCTTTACCTCTCCTTTGCCCTCCCCCCCACCCGTAGTCTGGTCGATCTTGAGAAAGAGGAGGATGACGCCCATGGCGACGCCGCCAATCGGCAGATTGACGTAGAAGCACCACCGCCAGGTGACGTGGTCCGTAAAGGCGCCCCCCAGGAGCGGTCCCGCGACCGACGCGACGCCCCACATGGCCCCGATCAGCCCGAACGCCGCGGGCCGCCGGCGCAGCGGCAGCGTGTAGCTCAGGATCACGACCGACCCGGAGAACAGGCCGGCGGTGCCGATCCCGGCCACGGCGCGGCCCACGATGAATGCTGTAGATGATGGCGCGAGCGCGCAGACCAGAGAGCCCACCTCGAAGATGAACACGGCGGACAGGTAGATGCACTTTACGGAGAAGAGGCGGTACAGGCTGCCGTACGTCGGCTGCAGCGCCGTCGTGGTCAGTAAGTAGGCGGCGCCGTACCACCCTATATCCCTGACCGAGCGGAACTCGCTGGTGATGGCGCCCAGGGCGGGGGCGATGATGGTCTGGTCGAGCGCGACGAGGAAGACGGACAGGCAGAGGCTGGTGATGATTAGGAGGAGAGGCGGGCCGGTTGGGTATATTATTATTATATTGTTGTTGGAGGGAGAGGGTTTGTGGTGGGATGGGGTCCCTTTACCGGTATTATTATCACTGTGGGGAGTGGTGAGGGTGGCAACAGCATCTTGGGAGGAGGACTTCTCGGGTTCCGTGTCGGTTGTGTCCATTTTCACACACACACACACACACACACACACAGAGTTCTCACGAATGAGTGAGAACATGTATAAGTGTTGAGATGGGAAGGGTGTTGTTGGATGATGGGTCCAGCAGGGGGGTGGGGAACGTTGAATAACTGTCGAGACACAGGAGATGGTGTGGTTGTCAAAACGCAAACACACTCGTAATTATCTGTGAGTGAACTGTTATCGTGCTGTCGTCAAATGGCTTTCCTCAACTCGGGACTTGTCTGAGACAGAGCCTGTCCGACGAGTTGCTGTGCTGTGTTTGGTGAGATGGTAATTTACATAGTTAAGAAGGCTGGGGGGAAAAAAAATAAAGGGATGTTTGTGACGTCCGACGACAAAAGCAGCAAAACAAGTCCTCTCGATAAGTGAGTGTCGGGTTCGGTTCTCAGATGTTTGTTTATGTTGTTTATCGTTGCTGCCGTCAAAATGACGATACAACCTGCAGTAGCTTCGAAAACTCAACGATATTCATCTGATCTTCCCAACAACATGTTTGCGAGACGGTGGGAAACATTTTATCTTTAATATTTGAAAGAGAAATATCCGCCAAGAAAGAACACAGGCTGAAATCCCCCCCGGCCCTTTCCCCCCCCGGTCATGATCCATCCCCCCTCGATTGGCTGCTAAAGTTGCAAGATGGTAGCTGTGACTGCTTGTGTGTTTGCTACGATCGGGAACGTTGTTTGGCTTAATTAGTAGTTAGTGTCAAACGCCCACCACAAAGCCACGATGAGAAAGAGAAAGAGAGGGAGGGGAGGACTCGGAGCTCGGTATTCTTGGTTCGTCCGACTTTTTACTAAAAACTAATAACTTATACTGAAGTGCATGAATGCAAGCCATTCCAACATTCCACGTTATTTAAACTTGGCGATCGATCCGGAAGTATTATATAAGACACCACGTTTTGATCTACACTAAGTATTAATTAGTGGATCGTGCCAGCTGTCTGTGTAAGCAAATGCGCGCGTGCGGCTCATTTTGAATGCCGGGGCCGGACGTCATCGCCCCGGAATCCGAACTTACAACGTTAACAAGACAACGGGACCGTTATATAACTTTTGGGATGCACAATAGTAATGGAATGTGAATGGTAATATCGAACCGATGGTGCAGATCGTTATAATACCAACATTGAAGAAGTAAGTAAAAAAAAAAAAATGCTCAGCAGCACATACATTCATTCATGATATCCCCCTTGTGATACACAATTAACCCATCACTTCGTAAAGACACTGTTGCTGTTGCTGTTGCGCACCCGCTTCCGCCTCGAACCGACGAGACTCTATCTCCGGTTCCGAGTCTTCTTCTGCGTCTGCGTCGTGTCTTCTTCCACTTCATCCTCGCCCTTCTTGAGGTCTTCTGTTAAACCCCATTCCTCCTTGTCGTACCAGTCCTCGCCGTCCGACATATCTCTGTTCGGCCCGCAGTGGGCCTCGGCCTTGGCCCACTGCCAGACCGTTTTCCGGTAGCGGTCCGCTTTAAGCAGGCCCTCGTATAACCTCTTGGTCCCGCGACAGACCTCTTCCTGCTTTTGTACGTAGAGCTGCAACAGCCGCCGCACGTCTTCGGCTTCTTGCTCCGGAAGGCCGAGGTCACGGTTCGGATGTGCTGCGCGGGGGGCCAGAAACAGGGGGTGGATGAACATATCGTCAAGTGAATCCGCATGGACTGACATGGCTCCACTGCCGTTAAGTTGTGAAATGGCCTCGACTGCCTTTCCCGTGTCTGGCGGTTCTGATGTCTCCGCCATCTCCACTTCTTCATTCCTCACCACGTCCTTGGTGATTGCGGGCCCCTGATCGCCATCCACACCGTCTTCCGGCGGCAGCGCGTTGCCGTTGACTTGCGCATCCTTCTCGGAATGTTCTCTGGGCTTCTCTTCGGGTTGTCCGTCCGGTCTGCCGTTCCTGTTGCGGCCTTGACCGTCATCGTCGTCTTTGTCTGCAGTCTCATCTTTTGGCGATTCGTGTCCATCAACCATCTCCTTCTCCTTGCCCTTGCCTTGCTCGCTGTCAGAATTTTTGTCGCCGTTTGCGCCGTTAGCCTCTTCCACCTGAGCAGCACTTCCGCCGTTGATACTTGGTCGTTGAAGACTCGCAGCCCGTGGCGCAACCTCGCTGATGCCATTTATAGAAGCCGCGCTCTTGGAAGATTCGCCGTTCACATTCCTTGTAGCAATGCCGAAACTCGTGGAGGGAACTGTCGGGCGCTTGAGGAAGCGATTTGTGTCGGTAAACAGCAGCTCGTCGTCGGGCTGAATCATCATCCCGCACGGCGCCCATGTGTTGTCGCCGACTAGCCTGGTCAAGAGAGGCTTGACCTTCCACAGCGCTGCATTCTCCTTGTGCATCAGACCGCGGCCCTGAGTCGCCAATTCGGTCAACGCCTTCGAGGTGAACGGTCGCGAGAGGGTAGGATGATTCGGGAGGTCGGTTATAGCAGTCAAGGGAGCAAGGATTTCTATATTCCGTTAGGTCATGCGCGCAGACAGTAGAAGCGAAGGGGCACTGACGCTCTAACCGAACTGACGAATAAGGGTTCTCTTCCGCAGCGGTCGCCACTGCTTCTTGTACGCGCTCTTCGTCGTCCTCGCTGTCAATCTCGTACCCCTCATCGTCGATCAGCGGCGGGTTGCGATTGATGATTGCGCGTTGGTAGCCGGCATGTTCAGCGACCTGAGTTCGGTCAGTTCAGTCCCACCCTTCCACCGCACGACGGTAGCGGTTACGCACCTCCTTGTACGCAGCAGGGCTCATGGCCGACGCCAGTGTTCCCTGCTTGACGAATCTTGCCCTCTTCTTCAACTTGTAGCCACGGTTCGTGTTGTGTTCGACCGACGAGTCGGAGTCGGAATCTACCAAGATGACGGCCGATCAGACTTGTCCAGACACAAAGGCGCGGGTAGGTTGGGGGCCGCTGTGGAACAAGAACTTGAACTCACCGTATGCCTTGCGCTTTAACGCCTTCCTTATGGCGACAATAGTGTCCATAATGAGGGCCTGCTGTTGGGCCGACATCTTGGGCGAAAGTGAGGGCTCGGCCCAAGGAAACGTTGTAGACGCCGAACGGTTGAGAGGGACCAGATCCAGTCGCGGCGGTTTGAACTGGAAAGAAACTTGGAAACTTCTCCTCGGGACAGCTTTAGGAGAAGTCGACAGATGCGATATGCGTCGTAAGCTTCAATTATGTGTCGCGGAACAAGGTAGGTCGCCCGACCGCACTGGAAAGCTGGCTAGGCCGCGGTTTGCTGTATCGAAGAAAGATAAATGCGATCGCGCGACGGGCGGCTGGCCGCCGTTCCCCAGCGCAAAAGGCGGGCAGTCGCGGCACAAATTGGGGGCATTTGACTGAACCCTTGGTGCGCGCTTCCCACTTCTGACGCCAGCGCAAGGGGGCATGCGCGGGCGGTTCCGCGATCTGGCAGAATCCGACACACCGCCTAGGATTCGCGGCCGAGGGAGCGAAGTCAGGCCATTTTAGTAGCATATACTATGTATGACGCAATGCTGGAGAGTCCACTGGCCACAGTACTACTTGGATAGGTAGTCTAAGTTACTGATAATCCACAGGGAGACCCGGAACCCTAAAAGTTGTTTATTTGAGCTTTTCTTTTGTAACAAAGCTGTATAATATTTCCTGGTTACGTAAAGCACAAAACGGTTCAGCACCGGGCGGGCCCAAGCTCCCTGCACACGGTCGAAATCTCCCCACCCTCTTTCCCTGCGCGTCATTGCCATCATGTTCGATCATGACAATTGACTTTGTAGGGTAGGCCACAACCACCATTAACACAACAAAACCGAGTAGTCAGCCTCCCACCCACTGACTCGGTTTTCACAATGGCAGACAGTGGCAAGGAACGAGACACAATTGATATCACCGGCCATGACAACTTCGCGTATTCAGCGCCCCCCGGCGGCGGCGGGAAGCAACGCATCACGCAGGACATGATCCTCGCGAACGCGAAGCAGCTGCGCATCGACTGGGACCACATACCGAGGGTGCCGTTCTGGGGGCCCTGGTTCGGCTTCACGGAGGCGTGGTACAGGACCGAGGTGGCCGGGCGGGTGATGGCGGCGTCCGTCCTCCTCGCGCGGGAGCTCCAGGACGAGGAGAAGCAGACGCTGGCCTACATCACGGCGAAGCGGTGCGTCTACCGGGCGTGGGAACCTCCCTTCTGGATCGCCACGACGTTCTGGTATGAGCGCCGCGGCCGGGCGACGTTCCGATTTCCCTTTTACACGCCCAACCCCGCCAGTTTCAATCCGGATGTCTTCCCCAGCGAGCGCATCCCGTTCCTGACCGGACCGCCGGCCAGGACGATGTGGCACTGCGGCCGGGTCGGTGCGTATGCGGCCATGAGCCACTTGGTCCTCGCGGGCTTGTTCCGGTCGTATGCGGATCTCACCTGGCAGGCGTCCATCTTCGCAGACAAGCGGCTCGTCGCCATAAAGGACGCGGTAATAGCAGCAGCAGCAGCGGGTGGTCGCACGAACAGAGGTGGGCCCTCGCGGCCGCCTGCTGGTATCCCTCACGGCGAGGGGGAGGAGGAGGATTCTCAGGAGGGGCACAGGGATCAGATGGAGCGCGACACGTCGGCCCCGTATTTTGGTCAGATGGTTCAGAGCGCCGTTGCTGAAGAAGAGCGCATGCAGGGGCCTGAGAAGCGGTTGGCCGCTCTGGAGAGGCAGCGACAGGAGCTGTTGCGGCGAAGGCAGGAGGAGGAGGAGGAAAGGGACGATAATGATTTCCTCTTTGACGATGCTTCCCCTGTAGCGCCTTCTGCGAGGCAGCCACAGGGCTCTTCCGGTTCCCGGGGTGGTTCGGCCTGGGACAGGTTACGACAGCGCGCTGCTGGGCAAGGGAGCAGCAGCAACCAGGGCAGCGGTGTGCAACAGACGGGCTGGGCTGGTCGTGGGCAAAAGACGCAGCAGTCGAGATCATCTGACTCATATGTCTACAGCACGGCCGAGGAAGATAGGGCGCTTGCGAAAGCACAGGCGCAGCGCGAGTTTGATGAGATGCTGGAGCGAGAACGGCGGGGTGTGGGCGATTCTGGGCGCCGATAAGCTGCCTGTACGAAAATGTGTATTTATTTACTTTGTGACAAATAGGTATTGCATATTCTGGCGTTTCATTCTTATGTTTGGGGAAACAAAGTTGGCTTGTGTTCGAATGAGTACTTGAAGCAGTGCCTTCAAGATAGCCGTTCTCCGTGTAAGTTGCTCGGTTTCTACAACTTCGGGTTGGGTTCGCCGTTATTAAGCTTATAATATAGCCGATAAGTTATAACGCGTTAAAGCCTGTCCAAGGTCTAGATAGACCGTACGGTATCACGACCGGGTATTTTATGCATAACTACCCTAAATCGGGCACATGTCATCTACACCAGGACAACCCTTGGTTTGTCACTGGTATTTATCATTGGCCATCAAGTATCTCGGAAATAACCAACACCATCATGTTCATGACGAGGGAGTAGTACATCGATAAAAATGTTTCAATCTTGTCAAGTTCCTCCCGCATATACTTCTATTAGTTCACAAGAGCGAGAGTAACATGAGAAACTAAAAGAAAACCTCTATATGTGCGGGTATCAGGTCCCAGAGAGAAGATAAAAGGAAATAAAGAAAACGAACCAAATGAGAAAAGGTAAAAAGAAACAGAGATACCATAATTTTTGGCCCTCCGTCCCCCACCGGCCAGCCAGCCAAAACCGCCCGCCAAAGAAAATATCCAAAGTTCGTGCTCGTTAACTCATGTCTAAACCGTAAGCCGTAACCGTCCATGCTCCCTTCCTTTTTGAAGCGCATCCTCCTCACTCATGTCTGTCGTCTTTATAGTTCGTTCCTCGTATAATAGCGGTGTTGCATCACGCCATTGCTCGTGCATACCGCGAGCTTTGATCACGCAATCGGCACGCGACACTGGCATATAACCGTATTCAGACGTGCCAGAGCACGTCATGTCCAACCCTGAAGTCGAACGCGCCACACACTTCCGCGGCATGTCGCGATATATCGTATATGCTGAAGCTGTCTTGCTTCGAGCTTCATGCTCCCCTCTTTCCAAACCGCATACTTTGGTTAAATCAGTCCGCCATGCCTGCCATACCAGCCGTCGCCGAAAAGTTGCCGTACATGGCCTCGTCGCTGCTGTCGCTGTCAATGGTCTGCGGGCTCTGTACGCCGCTAACGTCGGCGCTGGGCAAGTTGCTGTAGCTCTCCATACCGCTCATGCTCCCAATGCTCCCTACCATGCTCCCCATACCGCCGTTCGTGCTAACACCGCTCATGGTCCGACCCAGCGCCAGCATACTTTGTCGTCGCGCCGCATCGATGTCCGCCACGCTACCCGATCGGCTCAGGAGTGGTTTCTCCGGCAACTGCTTGAGCAGACCCGTGGTAATGTCCAACATACCCATGGCAAACTCTGTTAACCCCTTGCCCTCGCCGGGCTTGGAGCTCACAGACAGCGTCCAACGATACTCGCCTAGGCGACGGCGGTACCAGTCGGCCTCTTCACGGCCGGGAGACGTGGCCCACAGTAGCGAGCCGAAGGTGCCGATCAGGGCAAAGTTGGTCTTGGACGCAAAGTACCAAAACGCACGCAGGTGCGATGGCGTCAGCCTATTGACAAAGTCCATGGCCGAGATCAACCGCGCCTTCGCCGCGCTGCGGCAGATATGCTGAATATAGGGGTCGACACCCACAACCGGGCCTGCTCCTGGTGACGTTGCTACCAGAGATGCTGCTCCTCCTCCTGCCGCCGATGCTATGGATGCAGATGCGTCGATCGACCGGATGATGCGGCGATGGAGCGTGATTTCCGTGGCGAAGTAGCCGAGGTGCAAGTAGCCAATGCTCGACAGGCGGTTGGTCTGACTTGCCGAGTCCATTCGAATCGCGGCCGGTAGCGCTCCATACCACTCCTTCAATTTCAGCTGAATCGGCTTGGCCAGGGAGAGCACCAGCTGCGTTCCCTGGATGCCGGCGTTAAGGACCGCTTGGTTGGCCTGCAAGGTGTAAAAGGTCTCGAGAATCTCGGCAAGAATCTGCGATAGCTGTATCATCTGACAAAACAATGTGCGCCCTCGTTCAATATCCACCCTTTCCTCCGAGTCATTCTCGTCCCACTCGACGTCCGGAAAGTCGTTCGCCGTCAGAGGTTGCACGGCCCAGTTAGGAGCAAAAATATGCGACGGTCGACCGTGTACAAGAGCTCCCCATTTGTCCTGCATGTACAGCGCCCATGCCAGTCGCTTCCTCAGTCCTCTCTCCCACGGCGGTATCTTCCAGTTCGAGCAGTCCAGGTGCAGTCCCAGCTCTTGGGAGATGGCGACAAGCTGTGCAGTCGGCGCCCATTGGTCTCCTTCAGGGCGTTGGGACAGAAGTAGCCCGGCCTGCACTGTCGCCAGCTTTGGTCGGTACATGGCGTCGGCCAATGTGGCCCTCACCGTCCTCTCCAGCTCGCGGACATTGGGTCGCGGAAGGTTGGCCAGCTCCTCCGAGTGGTCCCACCAGTTGATGGCCAGGATGTAGATGGCAGCGAGCAGCGGCGGCGAGAATTCGCGATATGATCGTTCGTATTTCTCGTAGAATACTCCCTTTTCGATGATGGGGAAGCCGGGATGCACAATGCGGAAGTAGAGATCGATCAATTTGCGACCGTGAGGTGCGACAATCCTCTCGATCTCGTCGACATCATCCTGGACATGGCCGTAGCCCGGAGTGTTGTAGTCCGGTAGCAGGAGAAACGTGTCATGCTCGCTCACTTTCCTCAGAGTGCCCCGGGCAAGGAGACTCTCGTCGTGGGGATCGAAGGGGGAGAGGTTGATGAGAGACGGCTCGAAGTCGGTGGTCGGTCCTATGTATTGACTATACCTGTCTGTCTGCAGACCGAGGGTGCGCTTCAAGAGTGTCGGACCGCCGAAGTTGGCCATTTCCTCAATCAGAGAGCTACTAGCGGCAGTGCTTGAGAGACTGGGCTGGTGCTGCCGCCGTCTCCTGTTATCAGACCTCCCGGGTGAACTGCATCAACCAATCACACGTCAGATATCTTGTGTCAAGTTCTGCACCCAGCCTTGGGGTGGTGTGCAGAGATAGGCAGCCACGGGATACGAGGAGATGATCCGCGGGGCTGATCCTGCCGGCTTGTTTTGGGAAATCAGGGTCTGGGGGGTTGGTTTTGTCCTCTCACCTTCTTTTGCTGAGGCTGTCCTCCAGACCATGACCATTCAACTTCCGCTTCCTTGGCTGGGGGCTGTCGACCAGGGAGCACTCCATGCCGTGCAACTGGCACGCGACACAGCTCTCTTCGTCGTCGCTCATGACACAATCAAGCCTACGGCGGAGACAAGCTGCACAGGGAGGCGCCGAATGACCGTTGATAGAGTCCGAGTCTGGCGAGTTAATGCCACTCCTGATCCCTGGGTGGTCGAGATTGATGCTCCCCTGACGGCTTGGAGGGAAACGAGGAGGTTTAGGGGCAATGGCGATGGGTGCCGTCCTAGGGACGGCGCTGGGGACGGACATGGCGGTGGTGATAAGGGCCGGGATGGACCGTTTGCGGATTTACCCAGAGTGGTGCCCCAAGAAAACAGGAGTAGTAGGTACCGGACACTTCCTTACAGAGAGGAGCCAGCCTGGCAAGTGCCGCGGGTCCAGCCGAGCCTTCCAGTACAGTTCCTAGATGTGCGCGGGACTGCTGTTACCCCAGCAGGAGGATCACCAGCACCTCCCGAAAGCTATCGATATTGGTCCCCACGGAGTTAGGTGGGTGATGTAATGTGATGTGGCCTGTGGATGGACCACACAGAGCAAGAACCCCTGATAATATGACGGCGACAGGGTCCACGAAATGTTACGCCGTGACGCCCTCTTTTCCCCAAGGCTGCTTCCCTAACTCAAGTCTTCTGAAGAGTGAATGGCACTCGAGTGGGCTGGGGGCTATAGGTACCACCAGTAGGGGCCGATAAGCTAACGGCCCGCAGATAAGATTATAAAAACGGCTCGCAGCCGCTGCAGCGGCAGGCAATCCTTCTGCAACAAACCCGCCCCTCACACAAGGCGCAGCGTCCACCCACGCCCGTGGACTGCTCGCTTGGTCGCGTGTTTGACTAGAGTACACGGGAGGTGCTGGCCAGTGAGTGGTCCGGGTTTGCTAACCTTATCACTGGCGTATCTCCCGCCAGTCGATTGCGCCGGTAAGGACAGGGTGAGGGAGCACCTCGTTCGGGGGGCTGCGTCCACTCGAGATAGGTAAAAGTAAAACCGGCCGACTGGCCGCGGAGTGACCGTGTGAGAGCGTGTGGTATGCAGGCCGTTAGATGAGGCGGACCAGATGATGTTCCTGGATTGGGGGATCTATGTGACGATCGAGACTAGGATAAGATAAGCCAGGCTTATCTGCGTCATTTGAGAACGGTGAGACAGGGTTCAATTGTTGATTGGTCTCCGGCTCGAGCTTTCGAGGGGGGCATTCAGCAGAGAGATGGAGATGTTAGAATTGTTCAGAGACATAAGGGGAGCATGTGGGAATTGAAGAAGAAAAGCTGAGTGACGTTGATCAGAGAGCTCAAGAAGAAGATCCGGCAATCTGGCGACGACCGGTAATAAAGAAAGTACAAAATCCCGAATGAGAATCCGATCCTCTTCTGTTTGCCAGACCAGCACGGAAGGCGCGCAGTGACTCGCGACTTCTTAGACGGCAGCCAGGGACCCAGAGAGGTACCCAGCTGCAAGGGATACTCGCCGGCAGCTAATATTTGGGCCGCCTGTAAATCATTAACATCCTTGGAAGCACTGGAGCTCAGAGAGTGGTTGATGAGAGAGATTGCATATTCCCTGCATCAAGGAGCTGCGAGAGCTGTGAGAAACACATGCAAATGACAGCGAGAAAGTCTGACCTTATCATGTCGAAGTATTAAAATTCAAAATTCCTAATGGCAAAGGCAGAGATAACGGTGGGTGCGGGGTACATTTGGGGAACATGAGTGGGGCACAACGTGGCCCCGCCATAGTAACACTGACTAGCATGATTACCAGCATAAAATGGAGATAAATGCCTCCAGGCTTGTTTGCATCTATCGGCGATAATCGAGATGCTGAGGTAGCCTGCATGTAATCACTACTTCGTCTGCACACGCTTACACTAGCGAACCGTTGCCGTGAATGGAGCCCCATTACCAAATAGAAAAGCTTGTTACCGGTTCCCGCTCGTTTGGGAATACATTTAACGTAATGGCTCCCTCTTGCCGAGTCAGAGTGCGTCGACGACAGACGACAGTCATCGCCAGAAGAGGAACATAGCCTCGTGTCGTGCTTGTCATGCTACTGCGATGTCTGTTGTCTCGCATGTTAACTGGTCGAGATGCACAGCCATTTAGCTTGACAGGTGTTTTGTGCTTGTTTGCCCTAATCCCCCGGAATATGCTATAATTCCGTGAATGTGTATCTGGCTGCAGTTTTGTGCGTCTCTGCCAAGTCGGGACCTTCAGACCGCCAAGTTGGTGAGTCGGCTATCGGGCCCACGTAAGCGAGACTTTGATGCAGTGTTCTAACCGGATCTTTTTCGTAACGTGCACTCAAAACTTTAAAATTAGTGCCAGACGGAAGGGATTTCCGACCGGTGGCCGGCACTGAGAAATCTGTTTTGTGCGTCATTCTCGGATCTTGAAGAAGTTATGTTTGCGATCCCTTTGTCAGGCTTACACCATGGCCCCGCGAACGGAGATAGAGCGGGCTTCAACCGATGAATCGTGATACGCCCACAAAGATTGACGGATGTGCAAATGATCGACACCCGTTTCCACGACCCGTCAATCATTGTTTGACAACTACGAAACCGAGCCCGTCCACACCGTTCTGCACGGCAGAGACAGAACTCACAGGCCAACAAGTCAAGTCAGCCTCCAAACAGTCGGGTTCACCTCCCCCACTGGCGCCGAACTGAGATCCAGAGGTCCCGGAGCCCCCATGTGGAGGGCCCCTGCGTTTGCACTGCTTCGGCGCGGGGTGCCGGCAGCCACCGTTACATCATTGTCGTGTGCTTCGACCACTTCAATTTCTGTCACTGGATCTCGAATCTCGAGCGCGGAGAGTGTCCTCCAACCCCAAGATGACCAATTGATCTTTGTGCATAGTATCTGGGGGATTGACTGCTAGTGATTGGATTGAACGGTCCAGCGGTCCTCAATGCATCTAACCATCTGCAAAGTTGCGGGTTTTTCCTGCCATCCATGGGGGAACGGGCGAAAGAGGTTGAGTACCGGAAGCGGGCTAGCGGGGTCGGGTCGATGAGGAAGGCCCGTGTTGAGAGCGCCCGGACCACACGGCCAGCTTCTTGTGGGGCAAGATCGTTCCTGCCCGCTGGGTGAGCCTCCCTGGCCGGTGCGGGCCGATGAAGTCAGAGTTACGAAGCATCTCACTCGAACGTAAAAAGATTGTTGAAACTTGACAGTGTTTCGTGTGTCTACTAGGACACATCGATAGCGGACGATTAAGCGCGCCCCTGATCTCTATCGCGATTAAATATGCCAATAATTCTTCCTATTTCTGCAGAATCCTAGACGTCCCACGGCATCTCACGGGTACCAGACCATGCACACCTCTTCATATTTCTCGCTCAACTCGCTCGACCCACGACGCGGGATTATCATCTCAAACCCATCGATGGCTTTAAATCCGAGCTTCTCGTACATTGGAACAGCAACCGAGGTGCTCTCAAGGTAGACCGGCAACCCCTCAGCCGCCGCCAGATCGAGGACTTTCCGTGTCAACATTGAGCCCGCACCCTGCCCTTGGCACGCTGGGTCGGTGCAGACAAATGTCAGTTCTAGACAGGAACCGTTGATTAGCCGCGACCCTTCAGGTAATGGAATTTTAGGCTTGCTCAACGTCATGGAGAAAACAGCGAGCGCTTCAACATTCGGACCACTCTCGCCCTATCAGCTTCTGCTTGGCCATGCAACCAATTAAGGGCCCCAGCAGTGCTAGCACGACTAGCTCAGCTGTATTGGGATCGGTTGTATCTCGTTCTCAGTAGTGATTGGCCGCGGCCTTAACTTACGGTAACATGGCCTGTCTCCGAAGGATCTCCCCTTCGCCGCTTCTGCGAGCTTTGCATAGCCATCAAGGAACTCGCGACGACAGCCGACTATGTCCTGGACATGTCCACTCTCTAGCTTGTTGACGTCGTCACCGGGCTCCTGCGATGGCAAGTCCCATTTGGCAAAGCTGGCAATGACGCCGGTTTCTGGGTCTCGGGCAACGAGAGCCCCGGATGCGGGGTCCCCGAGCTGCTTGATCGTGTACGCTTTCAAAAATTGCCGGGCAGCTTCGAGGCTCTCTGGCGTTGGGAATTGGACGTGGAGCAAGGGATTCGCGTCCATTGCTAAGAGGTGGATTTCAGCAATGCGATCTGCATCGTCCTCCGAGGGGCGGGAGACGTCGAATTGCTTCGCCATTGGGAGGGGTTTGACGTTTGGGTCGACGGGGACGGTTCAGTCAAAGCACGCACCAAGAAACGGTTACTCGTCGGCTGTGATAGTGGTGCCCGACAAAGATCATGTGACTCACGCCCCGTTGGCCCCGTTGATCAGCCGCAGGTCATCGGGCCAAGATAGCGACGATCTCGGATCAGCCAGTCACATAGCCTCCTTGAGCATCTGGCATGGCTTCTCGACCCATGCCGACCACTCAGGACCGAGATACTCTCGTAGCAGTGTCAGAAGGTGCTGCCCGGCGTCGCCAATCATCCAGATTTCGCGGCAGAAATGGAGAGCCAGGAAGTAGTAGGCAAGGATCACGAGAGCTTCCGGCCGACCCGTCTCCAGCATCTCTACGAACGGCTCCATGATCATGGTAGGCCAGCTGAGAAGGATGTTGACGCGGTCCATACACTTGTCCGGTCTGCCGTCGAATATGTATTGCAGGTGCGAGATGGCTTTGTTCGCACCCTCGAGCGTTTTTTCGTCCAGACCCAACGATCCGATGCGTTGCCGGATGTCATCACAGTCGTGGCCCTCGCCCTCGGCGTTGTACCACCGGATTCCCATCTCAACGAGAGGCTTGAGCTCAGACTCCTGGATCGCGTCCCAGTGGCCGTCCATGACGGCGTGCACGCCGCGGATGATGCGAAGGTGTCCCAGGAACCGCTCAATAACCGCGGAGAAATCGTCATATCTGTACGAGAGTATGTCGCACAGCGCATGGAAGCCGAGTGTGTTGGAAAAGAGGAAGACCGGCACGCGCCTCTCGATGGAGGCCCCGTAATATGGCAGATTGATGGCGTTGAACAGGGAAAGCGCCCGTGTCTGGAGCTGCACGGCCTGGTTATGGTAGAAAGCTTCCCGCTCAGGGCGGATCACACTGAGATGGCGCGCCGACAGAGCCAGAGTTTGGTACATGAGAAACGGCTCGCGCAGGGCGTGTCGCATGGTGATTACCATGGCCAGTGGGTTTATCTGGGGCCGAATCGCTGTGCTTTCGGCAAGGGTGTGGTGTAGGAGCTCCATGTGCACCATGTTGACGTCGTCTCCGTTGTCATGGTGGTGCTCATCGGGCCGAAGCGGTGGGAATCCCTCCGGGTGAGTGGTGAGGACAGGCGACTCGCTGGCCGAGGCGAATCCCGGTGCCGGGGGTGGTGTGTGCTCCACGCCAGCATCACTGCCGCTGCCAGCTGACTCTGCTACCACTGCCGGGTACGGACACTCTCGCTCGGTGGTTGCGCAGTTTAGACACCTCGGTCGGGTCTCGTCGCACTAAGATCAGCCAGTCAGCATTCAGGGATATCCTAACAGGCAAGTAAACGTAGATCATGTACCTTGATATGCCGCCTCTTACACTCGAGGCATCCCCTCCGGGATTTCTTGTGCCTTCTTCGCATCATTTTTGGTGAGACGCTAAGTATAAGCTTCGATGAGTACTACAATTGAGCAGTCAGATAATCAATTTTAACTACATCGCACACAAGAAAAGAAGTCTCCGGGATCTTCAAGTTAAGCTTAAATAAGAAAACAAAAAAGCTTCTAGAAATTCTACGCGACTTTTCGGAATGATTCCGGGACGCGTGTTTCGCACTGCAGCATAGCCACGATCGCCAAAGCTCAGTTCGTTCAGGGCCGCGCTGTTAGCGGCTAAGCCACTGCGAGTCAACCTAACCGCTGCGCAACCTAACATTGATATAGTTATTATACTATTGGCTATGGTGGAATTCGGGGTTGGCATCGTGCCGCCGAATGACGCAAGTCCACATTCGCAGCTAAAACTCTCATGCCTCAATTTCCGAACACGAGTAACCACAGACAACAACAATTCACATAATATGGAAGCCTAAAAAGAACACGCAAGCACAACACGACAACCACAGCAAAACTGCATATCCAAAACACCTAACCCAGAAATCCCACACAAAACAAGTCCCGGCCGAGAACAGTGTATCATCATCACGAGGCCGCCTGTCCTCCCCCCCCCCGGGTTCCTCTTCCTCTTCCTCGTCCATCTAATCTTCTTCCGCCAACTCTTGCCCTTACCCCTCAACATCATCATGTTCTGGTAGTTTCAAAGATGCCTTCCTCCTACCTTTGTGGGTCGCGTTCGTTGCGTCTAATTATCGCGCCTAACTACGCCGACAGCAAGAAAGTCCCCATGTATGTATGTACAATATTAATACCCTTCCAAAATTATTTACGAATCATCGTATGTACTTCTAATAAACACTTGGTAGACCTGGCAACGCCTAGGTACGAATGAATGCGCATGGTGTTGTAGTTATATATCATTGGGTGTGTGTGTGTTCATGAGGAGGCTGTGTCTCGTCCCACTTGCCTACTTCTACTTGCTTGTAATAGGTAGTTAAAAATTTACATGTATTGTCTCTCCTGAGCTGAACGGTTTCCATGGGTAGTTTTAATTACCGCTTAAATGATGAAACACCTGCATTCGTGTTGTTGTTGTTGTTCCCTTCCACAGAATTAGAATTACGAGACATCTTAATTACTCCCGACCTCTCTCAAGATCTGAGCAGAGCAGGCTGGAGTGTGTGAAGTTCCTCATCCTCTCCCATCTTCAACTCTGCTCTCTATCCTGAAGCCAAACCAAAACCAACTCAGTTGAGGTAGTAGGGATGATATATATAGTAAAGAGGTTTCCTTTGCCCCTTTTTTGAGTTTGTTGACCCTAGGCGAGAGAGAGAGAGAGAGAGAGAGAGAGAGACATACACACCGCTCACTGCATTCCACATTTCAAACTTACCCAAAGTCAGGGGACAACCTAACCTTACTTCGTAACTCAAGGACGCGGCCCCCTTTTACAATATGAAAAGGAGGAGGCCGCCTATCAATTTCCTATGTCCTGTCTGTCCCCCCCCTTCAATCTTTATGAATCCCGTCAACTTTCTGTCCCTGCCCTACCCTGGAACTACTACTTGCCAATGAGAGTAGATGAGTAGTGGTGGAATGCCCCCTTTGGTTGGTTGGGGCTGGTTTTTTTGCTGCGTGCACGCCAAAACGCTCAGATATGAAACTAATTACCGGATTTCCAATAATCGCAACCTTGGTTATTATACATTTCCCTAGGACCGGGCATGTAAGTTAAAAAAAAAAAGCAACCCAATTGCAAAGAGCACAGCGTTACTGGGTATCAAGAGGAGGAGGTTGATCCCACTGTCTCCTAGCCCTCGTCCTCCTTTCATCCCCACCTCCACCGGTAGTATTATCTTCTGCTCTCCCCCTTTTGTCATTATTACTATTTCCCCCTCCACCACCGCCCTGAGGCACAAACTTCAAAACCCACTCCCAAACCCTCTTGACCCTCTTCAGTTCCGGCCCGATACTACTACTACTACTACTACCTCCAACCCTCCGAAATTTCGTGGCGTCTTCCGCACTATTATAGCACCCCCCCACATCGTCCTTGTCCAGCTTCTGCCGGTACAACAAACGTACCTTGGTCAGGTCCTTCCTGAGCGATGATCCATAGACTCTGTTCTTGAACGTGTTCAGCGCCGCGTTCCGGATGCCGATGACATCCCGCGCCCGCAGGCCTCTTAACTGTCCCATATTATTCTCCCCCTCCGGTGATAACCAGAACGTTATCGTGAATCCTGATCTGGTGTCGTCGCCAACCAGCACTTCAACCAGCTCCCTGCTCGTCCCCCAGCGCGTCTTTACCATCTTGGGTTGGGAGATACTGATGATCCCGACCAAGACGTTACAGGTCATGGTCTGCGGCTGGATGTCCAGCAGATACTTGGGGTTCGGGATATGCTCCAGGTCCGTCCAGGTGGTGGTGGTGGTGATGGTGCGCAAGCCTAAGGCCTCCTCCTCCTCCTCCTCTGGGTGCGGGTACTTTTTCACGCTAATACCGTCGTCGTCGTCTGGCGAGGTAGTAGTGTCCCCCTTTCTCCAGGTGCTGCTGCTGCCTGTCTCATTGGGGAGGAGGGAGCCATTTGATGATGATGATGCAAAAGAAGAAGACACGTCATCATCACCGACAGACATGCGTCGTCCGAGATCGTTGGTGGTCCGTGGGTCCGTGGGCATCATCTGGGAGAAGGGTAAATCGTCATGCATCACCAGACTGTGTTCGTACATTAACTGACTGTCCTCCTCGTCGAGCTGGGAGGAGGAGGAGGAGGAGGTGGTGGTGATGTCGGGTTGTGATTGTGATTGTGAAAATGAGGTGGTGAAAGACGGTCCGGAGGGGACGAAAATGACAGGTTGACCATCCCTAGCGGGTATATAGTGGTCGTTGAAGACGTGCTGTTGACTGAGTCCGGTGGTCAGATGGGGTCTGGAGAGGAGGTTGAGGGACCGCCATGCTGCATGATCGTGTGGTGGGTTGGAGGAGATGAAGGAGGAAGAGACAATGGGAGGATCATCGGGCCGTCCGGGATATGCCAGCCACAGGCCGGCGAACTGGGCTATCTCGGGGATGTATTCTCGGAGGAGGTTCTTGGGGTTCCAATCCAGACTGCTATAGTGGGGAGCGCCGGTAAATATCAAGACTTTAGTCGCCATGATGATTACGTATGAAACACGAGTGACTGAGGGCTTATGAACATGAACGGCGGAGATAGCCAGTCGGGGATGGTGTTAATGCGGTCTACTCCGTAAATGGATGTAAGATGTGTAGTTAGGTGGGGCCGATCCGGCTGCCTGGGACTGGGACCTGCCCGCCGGATGCTCCTGCCGCACTTTTTAAGCTTACACAGTATTGGCGACGTCCACGTCATCCTCGTTCTAGCTCTACATTTCACTTAGCATTTGACACTTGATTCCTTTACTCTGATCATGTTCAAATTGATCACGTTTCGTCCGATGTGTCGACGGAATTTGAACCGCCAGTGTTGCAGGGCTGTTTTGTTCTTATACTCCAATCACGTGTGAACTTCCGATCCCGACGCGCCAAAATGAAGTTCACTCCCGGCAAAGGGTCCAATCCATCGGACCGGGGGACCCGCCAACGAATCGAATCGCGAACGGAAATTGTTTGATAGTTAACAGCTGCAACAAGTTCAGCCAAGCCACTGAAGTAGCCAAGCTTTGTAACCGTCAATTGAGGTCAATTGATGTTGTGTGAGCTTGAGCTAGTATTTCCCTTGGGGGGGGGGGACCGTTTTTATAAGTGAACAGACTTGTCCAGTTCAACAGTCGCACCACCGCACCACCGCACCAACTCGCGAACCCACGGGATTGACACGTCTTTTTACACCAGTTACACACGCAACCCCCAAATCCGAACCTGCGTTTTCTGCACACACCTATCCCGACAGCAAAGCATTCTGTGTTCCTCGACAAACAAGGCACACACGCACACTCGAAAGAAAGAAAAAAGATGACTCAAGCTCCTCCATGGGACTCGGTCCCCAGCCGAGACACGCTCTTCGTGCTGGTAACGGGCGCCAACAGGTTCGTACATAACTTTACCTTGATCGTAATACCAAGTTGAGACAAACACCCGATACTGACGTGTTTCGTTGGCAGTGGAATCGGTCTCGGAATTTGCCAGCGCCTGATCGACGAGTACCTCCTCACGCGCTCCCTGACCTCGCACCTCGTCATCATCCCGACCACACGGAGCGTGCGGAAATCACAAGAAACCGAACGCGCCCTCCGGAAACACGCGCGCCAGTTCGCAGCTACCTCTGACCTCTTGCGCTCCCGAGCCGGCGGCCCCGATTATGACCCCAAGCAAGCCACCAAGCGAGTCCATATACTGTCTGTCGAGCTAGACCTGTGCAATCTACCCAGCATACGCCTGGCCGCCGAACGGCTCATCAACGACACGTTTTCCAACCTCTGCGGCGCGGACGAAGGCGACGCCGACTTTACGAAGCTCGTCGATGTCAAGATACCCCGCTTGGACGCCGTGATCTTTAACGCCGGGATAGGAGGCTGGACGGGCCTGGACTGGCCCTTGGTATTTCACAACATCCTGACGAGAGGGTTGGTGCAGGCGACGACGTGGCCGACGTTCAAGGGTGCCAGGGGGGGCCACACGGTCAACCCGCTCGCCTGCACGTCAAAGGAGAAAAAAACTGAGCCCCTGATGGGAGAGGTGTTTTGCGCCAACGTGTTTGGACATTACCTGTTTGCGCACATGCTTCTCCCCCTCCTTCGACGATCTGCAGAAGAAGAAGACAGGGAGATCAGGCCGGGACGGATTATATGGGAGGGTAGCATCGAGCCCGTCTGGGGCGATCTCCGTCTGGACGATTTCCAGGCGGTCAAGACCAAGGCGGCATACGAGTCCACGAAACGGCTGACAGACGTGCTGTGCTTGACGGCTGCACTTCCGGGGTCATGGCCATACGTACAAGAGTACTTGGATTACGGTAACAATAATAAAAAGACGGAGACGACAACACCACCAAAGATATACCTGACCCATCCGGGCGTGGTGCAGACTACGCTCTTCCCGCTGAATGCCTTCATGTTCTTCTGGTACCGGGTCGTGCTGTACATTGCGAGGTTCCTGGGGTCGCCGTGGCACCTGATCACGGCGTACAATGGCGCCTGCGCACCGGTGTGGTTGGCGCTGCAACCCCAGGACGCGCTGGACGCTGCCAAGGCGGAAAAGTCCAAGTGGGGGTCTAGCACCGACCGTTGGGGGCGGTGCCGCGTGAAAAAGACGGAGGTGGAAGGGTGGGGCTGGGACGGTGCTGTTGAGGACAAGTCGAAGGACGCCGACACTAGTGTTGTGCTAAGGAAAGGGGTTGGAAGGAAGTATGGTGCTGTGGATCTGACGGAGGAAAGACGGGTCGAGTTTGAAGAGCTGGGCGCCAAGTGCTGGAAGGAGATGGAGCGGTTGAGGGAGGAGTGGGAAGCACGGATGAAGTCTTTAACAACATCAAGTCACTGATTTACATAGAAAATGGGGGGATAAAAAAGCGTTGGTATCGTAATTAATTTAATGAGCAAAGATAAGACATGCCACACACACACACTTCGACAAATACAGTAACACGGGCAGTCTAGCTGCCAAGAGTATATCATCCTCCCCCTTTCCCTTAAAAAAATCCATAATTGAGCGAGCACTCGTTTAAACCATCAAGCATATTAAATCATAAAAATTCGTTATGCCGTCATCTCCTGACTCTCATTGGTGGTGGTCCTGTTGGTAACCCTAACCACCATCTCGTCAGAATGAACCCTCCTCAACCGGACCTTATCCCCCCTCCCGAAAAGTCCCAGACAGGGTCCCAAGGGACTGACGACCAGAGCCACGACGGCCGTGAATATGAGTGCCTTTTGCATGTTCCCCGGTGGTGGTGGTGGTGGGTTCCCGTCTCCGCCTTTACCCTCCTCCCTCAAAGCCCCAGAAATAATGATAAATATCCCTCCCAAGAGTTGCCCTCCGGACCATGCCAATGTCGACGTGACCTCCGGGCTGATGGGATGGGTGAGTTCGACGAGGTACTCGATGACGACCGGCACGAGCGAGAAGCTCGCCGCGCCCAGGACCGAGAGCACGACGTAGGGACCGGCTACGCCGGAGGCGTCATGCGTGGGCGGCATCCAGACGAGCGCGAGATAGCAGATGGCGATGACCGGCACCGCGACCCGTATCGCCAAGAGGTACGCCTTCGTCTTATCCACCACGGGACTCGTGACCGCGCTCGTCACGAGCCCGACGACGATCAAGAGGGCGCCTCCGATGCCGGCTTCGTCTGCGGTGTACCCATACGGCGTCATGATCTGGCTCAGGAGCGACGAGATGCTGTTGAAGAACCCCACGTAGATGCTGAACGGGACGAACAGCAGCCAGAACTCCACCTGCCCAAACAGTATCCTCGCCGATTCCTGCAGGGAGAGCTTTGGGGTGGTGCAGGAGGGAGCGGCGGGGGTGGGTGGCGCGGGGGGTATGAAGAAGGATGGTACAGCACAGATGGAACTCTACACATAACACACACACTTTTATTAACACCTTCACGTCACAGGGGCGAGGGGGGGGCTTACTTACAATAATCGAAACGTATAGTACCATATTAGACACGTCAGGTGGTTGGTTGACCCAAAACGGAACGATCAACTGCCCGAGCGCCGCCCCAAAGGGGTTGGCCAGGGATGTAAGCGCCGTAGCGGCGACCCGCCCGCGGTTGGTAAACCAGAGGTCCGAGTATCGCGCCGGCGCGGCTAGGACAAACGGCTGCGCGAGCCCTGTCAAGATCTGCCCGAACATGACGACGCCAAACATGCCCCCTTCTGGGCTATGGCTCCCGGCATAGCGGATCCAGTTACCGACGAGGATGAGCGCGGCGGCCGTGATGATGCTCGGTTTGGGTCCTAGGTGCAAGACGTAAATCACCACGGGGGTGATGAAGGTAAATGCAAAGAGAAACGCGGTGGACAGCCAGTTGACGGTCGTCTCGTCTGTCCCGAAATAGAGGGCCGCGTTTGCTGATACCGGGGAGAAGGTCAACCACTGTCACACGGTTAGTAAATACATATATACGTGTATATAAAGCGGATGCAAGTACGTACGTCCCAACTGACGATGAGGTTGAGAAGGGCTAGCTGGAGCAAGCCGAACCAACGCCGTTTGTACACCTTGTATACGACCTCTGAAGTGCTGCCGACCATACCACCCGGGGTCGCATCATCCTCGGGACCGACACCAACAGTGGTATCAGTACCGGTAGGTTGGGGATGATGATGATGATGATGATGGTTCGTCATGTGTTGTTGGTGTCGTGATTGTGATTCTGATTGTTCGAGTTCGATAACCTCATCGACTCCATCAGAGTAATCCGGTTTGCTGGTTGTGTCTGTCCGTGATTGGGTGAGATCCATCTCATCCTCTTTATCTTTGAGTTCTTCCCGCCAGCCTGAACCTGAAGAACCGAGACGTTCCCCGCCCCTGCTGCTTGCCATCGTGAGGCTACCGTCACGCGCAGCAGGTGCTGCAACAGCAGTTTCCTTTTCGTGACTACTGCTCATCTATCTATCCCCCTCCGAGGTTGGGTATTGAGAAAAAGCGTAGTTCGGCGGGGGGGGCTGATATAGACTATTAAGAGATAAGGTAGGTAGCTCGGCGCGGTCCCCCGAGCGGGTAACTAATAGGGCTGCGAAGGATCCCCGATAGTCTAAACTACACTGTAGCTGGAGCCAGCCAACGTTATCTGTGAGTGCGGGGCGCAGTCCAACGATCGAAGATCTGGAACGTCAAGGGATGGAACGCGATCTTCTCTGTACCTGCGTTTCATCCGAACTCCCTGATCTCGTGATCTCACAAATCCGCGCAACTCTCTCGCAAAAGCCAGTAATTATTACTGTCCGTTGAGATAAAGTTCTATTTGGCGACGGTGTTCTGTTGTCGATCCGTTCTTGGCATATATACCCCTCCTGTGTCACGAGCGCGCGTATATATGTGTGCGTGTGTTGGGGGTGTGTGTGTGTGGCCGGAGCACCTTCCTAACTCAGCCTCCCTCCCCCAAAAGACAGTTCTCCAATTCGGGGGTGGTTCTGAAATTTGGAGGCGATAGTCTAGTAGTGCCTGGCTGAAGGAAGTGGGCTTCCATTTCAAAATACTGCAAGCCATCGGGTTTTCAGGACAGATATATATAATACATACCATGGACAACAAAACACAAGTGAACGACGGCGTTGCCGTGTCCTGATGAAATTGCGCCAGCGCATATCATTTCTAAAAAGAAACCTGCCGTAAAATCCTACAGAGTACAGACACACGAAAGTAACGTTAAGTGGGAAGTAGGCAGAAGCAAAATGCTAACGAAGGGGGGGCAGACGAAAAGGATTCCGTCCCAATTGGATGGGGGGTTGCTTGTGAAATGATTGTATTATATAATAATTCAACCAATGAGTGCATTCGGCTGACAGCTCTGTAAAGGTGCGGGCGGGTGTGGCTTGAAAATCGGAAAGTCCACTTCGTACATCCCGAGAGGTCATCCGCTACACTGCTACCTAAGAGTGCAGCCAAAATCAATCAGCCTTTTAAAGCCCAGCCACATTCAGTTCGCGCCCGCTCACGTACAAGAACATATAAACTTTATTACATATCTATAAGCCGGTATTTCCGAGTGTAGATAAAAAAGAATGTGTACTAGCTTAACGATATATTCACTATTTATCTTTTATATAGCACCCAGCGGTTTTAAGTCCACGTGTAAACTTTCCGCTTGAAAATGTCCAATTAGAGGGGGGTGTCGTGCTGACTTTTTATCATCATTGCTTTCTAGCGTGTAGTAACAAGCTTTTATGGAGCCCCACTTTGCTTTTCCATCAATCCTTATTGACTACCTCCTCCCAAATAACTACTGGTTACAAGACACGTCTCTCATCGCTTAATAAATACCTTAATCGTGCAGGTTAAAGTTTCGTGATACATCGCTCTGCGCTGCTCTGTCCCGACTGCAATCGGTGCAGGATACCTCACATGCACATACGGTATACGTATTGGCTGTTACCCCTCTCGAGGCACACATACATACGACATGTGATATCTCTTCTGGTTTTACATAACTCTTTTTTCGCTCTGTGGTGGTGGTGTGTGGGGAGTGCATCGGGACTATTAGATCTCGGTTGTCGGGTCCCATGGCTTTGATGGGTTGAGGGCAAAAGTTCCAGGCATATATCAGGCAAGGGTCGAAGACAATTGGCAAGCCACATTTTTGTTACATGTACAGAACCTACTAGTTTTGTTCGTTTTGTGTACAGACTACTCCGTAAGTTTTGTGATATATGACCAACTTTTCTTCCAGCCAATGCAGTTTTAATACACCTTGGAATGCTTCAGACTAACGTTCGAAAGACAGAACATAAAGAAGACAGTAAAGGAAGCATGACCACACAGATATACGTATAGATCTGAGATAGGCTGGCTGAACTGGCAAGCGGGTGGACAAAATTGTGGTCTGCAAGCACTCACGCCGCCTTTCCAGAGCACCAGAGCCCAGCCCGTGTTGAGACGCAGGGCTTCAGTGAATCTCGAACTGAAGCCCATTGACATAGCTGTCTACTAGACATCGTTGCGGAGCCATGACCTCTGTAGAATGTTGATTTGTAGTGTACTCTGTGCGGTGGTTAGGTACCTGTTTTGCAGTCTGGCATTATTTGTCAACCACTTGGCTGGGTTCTCGAGCTGCTATGGAAAGTGATATGTTGCCCCCTATTGCTGCGGCGCCAAAGTAACAACACAAAGCTGGGGCTCGAGTGTAAAGCATAAAACACCTATTCAACAACATCTAACTCTAATATGTTTTTGCGAGTGTGACGGGTTATGATACAACAGGACCAAGACTGTGATCGCTCAGCCAGAAGTTGGGCCACCGCAAACCTTGCTCCCGACCGACGTTCATTATACAGGGAATTCCATCGCTCTCCCACTGTGATTCGTGATATCGATACCCAATTTCGGTTGTCTAGTGGGTATCGTGCGTTGCCAATGCCATTTCTAATACGATTGCTGCTCCAAACATGCCGTCTGACGATGCTCGCTGCGTAACCAATCGAAGGGCAGCCTCGGATGTGTAGTTGTTTATTTGAGAACAGACCAGAGCTTAGGGGCAGCGCACTGGCTGGCGCAGTGAGCAAGGTGGAAGACTATCTCGATGTTAGCCCGTTCCAGATGCATATGCACCCTTCCATGTGCAAAAGAGAGCAGGCGTGGTGTGAACATACACTCCTCAACGCAGTCCTCCTTGACCTCGCTGTCGCCAGAGGCGTTGGTGACGCGGTCGACGCACTCGTCAAAGTGGTGCTTGGCGGGAGCGCACTGCTTGGACTCCTTGCACTCTGCATTCACATCGTCAGTAAGACCCTTATTGACACTGTTTTTGGTTGCCGTGTGTTTCGGGGCTTCGTTGTTCCCCCTTTTGCGGTGTTCGGTCGTAAGACTCACCCTCTTCGAACTTCTCCTTGGGGTCAACGATCTCCTCCTCATCCTCCTCATCTTCCTCTTCCTCGGCGGCCTCTTCCTCAGCGGGCTGCTCCTCGGCGGACTCGGACTCGGGCTGCTCGTCCTTGGCTTCGTCCTTGGTCTCGGTGGCGGCCTCCTGTTCCTCCTTCTAAAAGCAATTGATGTCAGTCAATACGTCCATGTCTTAATTGTCCATCCCGTGGGCCATTGCAGGTGTTGCGACGAGGGGAGTGGTGGTTGTTGACGAATTCCAAGTTTTCCTCCAATAACCGAAAAACACCGCGCATTGATGGAATGCCTCTCACCTGTTCCTCTTGCGCAGCAGGAGCCTCAGCCTCGGCGGTGGTCCATGGCGTCGCCGCCTCAATGAGGTCGGTTATAGCGTCCCAGATACCCATCTCGATCGAGCCGCGGCGGCAGGCAATGTCAATGGCAAAGGGTGTTGTGGTTGTCGTGGGTTAGACGGTTTGCAACGGAATTGCAAGTTATCGCGCGACGTTGGAGCTCGCAAAAATCGGGTAGGCGAGAATTGTCCGGTTCTCACCAATTGCGGGATTTTGATTGGCCGCTAGTTGATCCCCACATCATCTTCTTCCAGTTCCAAGTCTCCCGAACGCTTCCGTCCGGGTCACGTGTTAGCAGCTGAGTTGACACTGTCGTGGTGGCCCGTGGGCAATTGCCCGTAGCTGAATTGAAGACCGCTGGCCCGTTATTAGGCACAGGGCAAGTAAACACACACACGGACTCCCGTGGCTGAACTACGGATACACCATCTGATGTTCACCGAGAAAGAACATCACATCCGCATCTCCGCGCAACACGAAGAATAAAAAGCCTCCCGGCGTACTTTGACGAATTACAATAAGAATCACCCGATACAGTCAGCATGATAATATAAAATTCTTGGGAATCGCGAGTCATGAGATCATGAGTCATGTATTCTGATATTCTGCAAAACCAACCACCGTCGAACCACCTTCCTCACACCGTCCGCAATCTTGTGTAACCAGCATAACCAACCACATCTTGATCTGACACGATTCAGTCCAGCATGCCACGAAGAAAACGCCATACCACTAGCAATGTAACAACGAATCTCATGCCAACAAATAGAAATCCCACAGAAAGCATAGTCGTGAAAATATTGACGTAACTGAAAGTAAGGGGATTAAGGGATGCAAGGTGTAGGACAGTCAAAATACCGCTCCTATCATCAGAGGGCTGTATTTGTACAGGCAGATCGTTAGGTGTTATGCCGTTCGATCAATGTCTCTCGGCTTCGTCGCGCATGCGTTGTTCGTACTGCATCCCAACCGCTTGAGCCTGAGCCTCCAAGTAATCTGGGGGAGGCTCATCGGGAGCTGGCTGGGGTGGTTGATTCTCGCTCGAGGAGCTTCCCGCGAACGCACCGATAGTCGACTCCGCGCCAGACGCACTCGAGGACGACCCAGGCTCGTTGGGAACGTACGGTGGTGGAGGCTCGAGGTTTTGTCCCGGTACCATCCCCAGCTCCTGAGCATGGTGTAGACGCTCCTTGAGCCACTCGAACTTGGTCTGGAAATCGCTATGGCCGCCGTCCTTGAAAGTCAACTTGACTTCAATCCGTGGGATATTCATCGGGATGCCGCCCCCGGGAACGGGCTTGACGACGCCCCCCCAACTCCATGGTCCGATCCATGACGATTGAACAATCGTGTCACTGAAGTTTAGCACGGGGGCAAAGAAGGACCTGAAGTCCTCGGTTGGCCTCGCTGGGAGATAGATGACCTGCTTGCTAATGAGAATTCACACGTCCTGGCGATCTCCTCGTGCCAGGGAGGGGGACCGAAGACGGGGGGACTGGGCTTACCCGCTCATTTGTGATGTAGGCAATACCGCTATCACTCTTAAGGGAAAACGGTTCGGGCACCCGGAGTTCTCGTGGTGTAGAGAGCTCAAGTCCAACGCGGGTTCGTGATGTGTACAATATTTTCTCGCCGGCGATGGGGACGATTTCGCCATCTCGGGTGAGCATCACCCAACTGTCCTCCTCGTTAGACTGGGCATTTTGGGCGAGAGTCCATGTGTGCTGCTCAGCCAAGAACTGGTCTGCCATATTATGAGGAGAATGAGGAATAGACGATGTGGGGCCGCTCTGGGAATAAGAAGTCACGCAGGCGCCCGATTTACTTCCTGCGCATGGAAGAGGCGTCATGGGGGGAGAGAAAATAGACAGAAGGCCGAGACGGGAACGGGCAAAGCGGACTTACTTTATTGACATGATGAGCGAGACAGGGTGGTCAGCTGCAGGACGGCCTGCAAAGCTCTGTCCTGCAAAGAGAGAAAAAGCTGCGATGGAGCTTCTGAATTCGTTGTCTCGTTAGCACCGTGGCAAGGGTCTACCTAGTGGCATAGGTAGTGACCAGTTCGTCCGCAGCGGCACGGCTTGCAGCAGCACGACCGAGATCTGGTAGTATGGTACGTGTAAGGCAGGCGGCCGCGGTAGGTTATCTATCTCATGGGTGTGGGCCGATTCTGCGGGTAAGCGTAGAACCTGGACTGGGGACACTTCGCAGCCTTTACTTGGTTTGCTATATGTGTGTCGAGATGTTTCGATCACCTCTGTTCTGCCTTTTTCTGGATCCCTCGCCTGTTGTTGTCAGAATGAGCAAGGGCGTCTCCCCTGTAAACGCAGCGGAGGCAGGCACTTGAGATGCTTCTGTCAAGGGCAGAGAGGGGCGAAGGTGGAGACAGGAAGAGGCGGTAGTTGCGGTAGGTAGCTTGGAGCTTCTCAATCCAGGCAACCGAAACAGAGGATACAGTAGCAAAAACTGACCGATGAAAAAGCTGTGTGTCTGTGGGTGTGGGTGAGTGCGGCCTTTAGAAAAGTATCCCCAAAACCGAAAAGCGGCCAGCCCGGCACTGGATAAGACTACGGGAGGCTGGATTTGCTACCAGGTCTGGAAGGCGATGCAGCGGAGGTTCCCAGGTCGACGGTGGAGGGGTAACAAAACGAAAAGGCATGCGCAGCGTGGGTTGGATGAGATGTTTGAGACCCTGCTAGCCAATGATGGAGGCTTGTGGGTCACGGTTTTGTGGGTAAGGCAATGTGATTAGTATGCCCCCGAGGTGGCCAGGCGCTGGTACTAATGCATGTGCCACCTGTTAACACCGACCGAATACATTCCATTTATACTGTTTTTTTACAATTTCTTCCCTTTTCCCGACGTCTTTTACACTCGGTCTTACTTTATTATAATTACTACTTCAGAGCCGAACGCATTTTAAAACAATCTCATAGTTTAGGGAGCGTGCCTCATAACAGTGCTCGATTAAATATACCATAATGGCTTTAGAAGCACTGTCTCTAACCGGTCCGGCGGACAGCTGTTTAGCAGATCAAGACGAAGACTGCATGTAAACCGCTTAGCGCTACCAGGGTCCTGGCCACTTCTTTTGAAAACCTCCCTATTCAATCTTTAACCAAAGCTCGCCATTCTTTGAGCTGGCATTGCAGCTCTGCAGGTTCCATGCTTCTCTGTTCCATGCTCCAATGTTCCATGCTTCAAGCCGCCCAACGCCCTTAGACCTGCCCCAGCAAGCCAGCAGGCAGTTGGACACCTGCCGAGTAAAGGGCTATCCCTAGGGTTGCTTAAGCGCATGCATGGGGGCTTTTCCAGCACCACTGTCTCGCAGCTTGGACGTGCGCCGAGTCCAGGGACGCTGACTGCTCTAACCTGCAGCAGCAGTTACACCTGGAAACCGGTGAGCGCAGCTAAAGCAGACCAAGGCAGCCAGGCAAGAGAGGAATACATGGCGCTCTGATCACGATGCTCTGGCAAACTCTTAGTGACATAGCACCGCCGTTTACTCGCCACATCGGCCTCTTCGGTCTCTGCTCTCAACAACTGGCCAAATGCTGGGCAGGAGCGGCCTTTGGACGGACAAGATAGGCAAGAACGAGGCCGGAAAACCAACCTGACAGGCAGTGACTTGCAGCAACAATCTCTGTATCTATTAGTCGACGTTGCATTGAACCCAGGTGTGCCCAACCTTGAGAAATTTCCCGACTCCTACAGAGAACCAACCCGAAGAGTACCAACATACATACAACGGCTCTCCTCGGCTCCTAGCTTCCGCCTATCATTTATGATATCACGCCTCACCGAGCAGCAGGGGCCGCAAGCACTGTTTCCTGAGCTGTCCGAGCTTTCTCAACCCTAAAGCCTCACCGCCCGATGTCAAGTCGCTCTGCGGCACAGCGATGGGAGACGCAGGCGCGCGAACTCCGAGATTTATCGGCAGGTGGGGCAATATCCCGATACCTTAGCTCGCCAACATGCCGACCGAGAAAAACAAGAAACGGCAAGAACGTTCCAGCTGCACCGCCAGTTGTATATACGTCCCGGGAAGGCATGACCGAGCTACCTGCACATCTTAACCACCTTAGCTCCTTCCCAGTGAGCTTTGGATAAGGACGCCACTTCCTCGGGCCATGACTCAAGGAAACGAATGGGAATCTGGACAACAGCGACTTGCATTCATCTTCAGCCCACACTTGCCTTTCTGGCAAGCGTCGACCAGTTGAACATGAGTGGAGAGTCATTCTTGCCAACAGTTTCGCAGCATGTCAACAATTGGGAATGATGACATCGCAGGTTTGCTCTCTGTTCATCGTCTGTCCCCATTGCATGGACATCACCTTCTCTCTATCATCGTGTTCCTTCGCATTTCCTCAAGTGCTCGTCAGCGCTTACCATGGTGATACGACATCGCCATAGGATCTTCACCTGATCAGAACCCTTCCCGGACCCTAATCGGGCTTTGAATGCCAGTGGGTTCAAGCCCTCTGGGGCTCCCAGGTGTCCGTCCCAGAGCGTACTGGAATACGTACCAAACAATTGGATAGTGGCGTCTTGCCCCTTTCCTTCCGGACTCTTTCCCCGTCTCTGGCTAGGCCACACATCCATGGATTGAGCAGAAGCGAAAGTCCATTGCAGTGAGTGCGCTTAGCGAGTCGCCAGTGGGAGACCCAACATCCACACTCTCGGCTCCTCTAGCCCTGCCCTAGCTTCCTAGATGCGACAATGATCATCATCACAGCCCTTCTATCGAGTGCCGACGATTAAAAGATCCCTCCAATAGATAGTTAGCGCCTCACGAGGCGATGCTTTTCTGCCCAAGGCACGAAGTAGCTACTCCTGTTATGCTTCTACAACGGCCGCCTCGACTGCAGCTACCAAACAAGGCATAAACAGTCCACCGCCACGGTATGCAACCCTGCCTCTCTTTCACGATCCGCCCCAAGATTGTCATCTTCGGATACGAGTTGGGACCATGAGTCGTTAATGAATGCCAGGCTGCATCCGTTCCCCTCACACAGAAAGTCGGTAAAGGCAACATCCATCTGTCCGCCCCCTCTGGGCCTCCTCTGGGCCTCCTCTGGGCCTCCTCTGGGCCTCCTCCAACTTCATATCTTGTTAGTTTCCGCTGTGTTGCCGGTCCGTGACAGGGCTTGGGCCTCGCCTGCCTCGGCCCATGATTGGTACCACAACATTGTATGTCGGCTGGGCCGGCAGGCCTTGGAGCTTAATGCAGTGCGAATGTTGGAGTTGGCCTGCTAGTTCCATGAAACGGTTGGAGAAGACATCCCTGCTGTGCCGGTCCATGTATCCAACGGCGAGCTTGTTACTTGATGGGAGCACGAAGCTTGCTCTCCCATGCCTGCTCACCATGCCATGTCGAGCACCCGCAGATTAAGCGGTAGGCGGTCGACCATGGCCCTCTCCTATCACGGAGCACCAACCGCCTATGGTAAAGCGCTTATTACGTCAAGGTCCTCGCCAGTCCCGAAGTATCTACAACCTCAAGCGAGCACAATTGGCTTGTGAGATTGCAGAGACAAGCCTTCCTTCGACTACCGCTACCAAGTCCCGAGAAGGAAATGCCGCCGGTGCGAGAAACTCCTGCCGAAGGCTCTGACCACTCTCGCATTACAGCAAATCCAAACCCCCGAAGCAACTCCCCCACCCAACCACCTCCCACCCTACTGGAATGCTTGTCGTCGATCCTCCAAGTTCGCCAGACGAATCATTCACGGATGACATGTGTGGGGGGGGATCTGGACGGGTGGAGGTGGGCTGGATGGCGCTCCTGATAGACACCCATGACAGTCTCGAGGGCTGACTCGTCAGGTTGTTTGTTGTTTGATGGACGATCTCCCACCACATCACCCGCTCGACTAAACACAAGCTTTCCTCGTCTGTCGCCATGTGGGCAATGTTCTCCGATGACTTGTGGATCTTGCAAGTGCTTACCCTCTCCCTTCTGTTCTCTCCTTGCCTGTTCTTTCCACGCGATCCGAGCCTGTCATGGATCGACAAAGGCCTTCTAAAAATGGCATGGCACCTGAAAAGAGAAGGATGAAAAAACATAAGAAAGGGCTAACCGGAAAATCATGTGGTACATTGTGGCAACGTATTCCTGCATCCGCGCGGTGTGAAGCACCGACCCAACCAATACCCCATTGACCGGGCCCTCGGTGAGCGCCGCTCGCCAATCATCAAGTGTGATCGAGCGAGACAACAGGCGGACGGTCATCCACCCTTTCCCAGGGGGGCTCAGATCAGGTTGGTGGCTTGCTGATGGGGTCACCAAATTGGTCAGCCCGGAGCAAGGCTCACGCGCGTTACCAAGGGTGGGAGGGAATCCTTCCCCAACCCCCTCCTTCCACCTCCCCACCTCGTCCTCCATTGTTGCACGCTGTGACGGCGCAAGTCCGCCAGGCGCCTCTTCTTCCTTGCGAGAACCGACTTGGGCCCGTCCGTTTAAACCTGGCAGGGCAATAGCCCTTGAAGTTTATGGGCCCAAGGGTACCGAATCCGTCCACAGTCGCAAGAGCTCTGAGGTCTGTTTATCCGGCTCGGACATTAGTCAGATCATTGTGGTTGTTTTGTGCCCTTGCTTTCTCGGGAATCCCAATGAACTGCATGCCCACAATGCACACACAGATACACAAGATTGCAGCATTCACAGCACCATATCATAATGGAGCTTTTCATTTTACTCATTAAGTCATGCAGTCATTATCGACATGATGTTTACCTCCTCATCAACTTAACCAGACCCAGACCTAAACCATGATAGTGATCCTGAAAATAACGACAACAAATAGAAGGAAACTCGCTCATCCAATGACCCCGTCGAACACCAATACGTTCAGAATCATGCAATTTTGTGCGTCCTATCACCAAGATGGCAGACCATTCTGGCCCACGGGTGAGCGGAGCCGCAGTCGGCTTCTAGCGCCAGAACAAGTGACCGAAGGAGAAGAAAAAGAAAACATAGATTCTAGCCCCAATCTTGATGCTAGTCGCAAGCGGTAAGGCCAGAAGCGATCCCGAGCCAACCACGGATTTGGCGAGTGAAGTGGCGAAGGGGAAGCCCGAACTCTCGATGCACCACAATGCGGAACAGAGCCGTTGTTGGTTGAGGCTTGGGGGCTGCAGGTATCAGGATACCAGTCCGACCAACCATGTCTCATGGAGGCATGGGACCGATGAAGCACATGATAGATATTCTTCTTTTTTTCTTTTTTTCTGACGTTCCACCCTCGACTAGACACCTACGACCACCCCCTGTTTCCCCGATCAGGAGGGCTGCACAATGCAGCAGTGGGGAAGGTGGAGAGTGGGAAGAGAGGGTGAGGGAGAGTGGGTGTGTAAGTGAGCGGGGGGCCAGGCAGGGCCACGACCACCACGGACACCACGGACACGATAAGGGCCCGTAACTATTCTCTTTCACGACAGCCAAGGGTCATTGGGCCGCATATGTGCAGCAAGGGCGTTTCCACCATGACCGTCGATCGCGAGGTCTAGCTCGGGCATTTCGAGCTTGGGCGGAGCTTCCTCTTTCTTCTTGTGGGCTCCACCGCCGCCGCCAGCACAGGCAGCAACCCTCTTGACCGGGGAGGCGCTTCGGCTCTCAGGAGGCGGGCCATACCTGACATCGCGCACGTCCCAGCCGTCTTCGGCTGCTGCCGCTACCCAGGTGCGCAGGCCATCGTGGACCGAGCCGTAGAATTTCTCCTTGCACGTGCGCAGGCTGCCACCCAGGCAACGCTCCCAGCCTGAAATGCGGAGCTCGGCACGTAGCGCATTGCGGTGCTGTGGGGTTGGCCCCGTGCACGCTATGATGGCGTTCATCAGGTCTAGATGGCTGGCCAGGTAGTTGGTCGCATCCCACTCCACCCCACCGACGTAGGGGGCCGCGGGCACTGGCGGCCGCTCTCGAGGGAAGTGCCGTGCCATGTAAGCGAACTGACTGTTGTTAGCGTCGGTGTTGATGTTACATTCCGCATTCGGCGCTGCGCCTGAGCGCGATACCGCTGCCATCGACTGCTGGTCCAACGTGTCATCCTTGTTCGTGGGGGATGATGACTTGTCGGAGGGCAACGCCACAATGTTGAGATTATGCAGGAAGATCCAAAAGACCTCCTTGGTGACGGACACGACTTCCTTGCACCACATCCGATACGGTCTCTCACGCCGCATCTCCAGCACAAAGCTGACGGGCCGCTCTTCCTCCTTAGCTTCCGGGTCTCGAAGATAGCGCAAAACAGCTTGAGCACGCGATAGTCGCTCCATAGGTGGCGCACACTCAATATAGGTCAGAAGTACCGACGTGACGATGTTCCGGGTCGTGAACTCGCTTGGACCCTTCTTCTCGGGATCGAAGATCATATGCAGCAGGGCTGGGAACAGCGTGTCGTGGATGGAGTGCAGGTACTGCTGGGCCAATGCGGTGGTGCACAGAGCCTTCAGACACAGCAGGTTCTCGTGCAGCAACGCATCCTCGTGTTCCTCTCTGCATAAGCATGTTAGCGAGCTGGACCCTGAGTCTGCAATGCAGCAGGATGCACCGCGTTTCGGTAACGGTTAAGGCAATAATAAGTAAAGGTAATAACAAACTTACCTCCACTCAACAGCCATGATTCGGTGCAGCAACTCTACAATCTCCTTCATGCCGCCCTGCCTGATGAATTCTTCCGTCCACGCAACCGTCTCATTGCGGAGGAGGAGTCGAAGCTTGTGGAGCTTTCCAACCTCGACGACCTCGGGTTTCTGCACCTTTCGCAGATACGAGACGAAATCGACTGGTCCCTGTTGCTGGTGGCTCTTGATCTTGGCAAATATGCCAGCATTGTTGCTGCTTGAAGCAGGAGACTCGGCTGACGGTGGGTGTTCGCTCGTCACGCTGTCAGATGACTTGGTTCTGAAATGGCGACCGATACTGCTCTCACCCTTCTTCTTCGTCGGCGAGGACGACACTTTGTTGGCGCCCCTCGACAATGTGAAGCTCCTTCCTCGACTATGTTTCTTCTTTTGGGAGTCGTCTCGATCACCCCCCACCGGAGCGCCACCGTCGACTGACCCATCACTGTCATTTGTTCCGGGGCGTTGAAGCTTCTGCTGCGCCTCCGCCCAGTCCTGGCGAATAAACTCCATTTTGATAGTCTTGTTCAGACACCGCATCTTGTGTCGCTGATTCTCGGGAATGTTGCGCCGATCCAACATGGCCTCCAGGTGCTTATCGATCTCCTTAGGATTGATGAATGGCTCCAGTGTGGCCACCGATGCTGACGACTTGGCCCTCTGGCCTAGACCTGAAAACACGCCACCGCTCTTGATGTTCGGACGAGACGACGACCTCTCCTTTCCCCAGGTCAGCTTCTTGCTGCCTTTTCCATTCGACTCGTGGCTCGAATTGCTATTTCTGGATTCGGAAGAATGCTCGGTGGAATATGGGTGGTAAGATTTCGGACGCGGCTTAACTGCCACATCACGGGTAAACACGTCGTCGGTGGATGCTCGCCCCATAGGACTGTCGTTGCGTCTCCTGAAAGGCGGGTCAGGGAAGACCATCTGCTGCGGAGAACCGGCCGTGGCCGATTGCTGGTCTCCGAAATGCTGAGTAGCGAATTGAGCATAAATAGGTGGCGGCGGTTGGTAGTCGTTGGTGGTGAGTGAGCTAGGCGGGGTCCTGTTTTCCTTGTTCTTCTCTTCGGCCGCTCGTTGTTGCTGGGCATCCTCGTCCGAGGCTAGTTGTTTGAGGTTCTTGTTCGACTTTGGTCTTGTAAGAAACCCGACGAGGTTTGTCGACGACTTTACCTTTTTCGGTTTTGTCGGCGAGTCTGGGTTTTTTTTGTCTTTGGACTTTGACGGCTTATTGCTGTTGTCTTTGACACCCAGTGACTTCAGCGAGATGGTAGCAAACGCGCTCTTTGTGGGCGATTTTTGCTGCTGCTGCTGATCTCGAGGGGATGGTTTGTCGGGTGACCGCGGGGTTTGGTGTTGGTCCTGCTGGTTGCCGTGCGATTCGCCGAGGGCGTTTTGGTGTCTAAGGTAACCGTCCGATAAGCCGCCGCCGGCATTGTTGTATCCGAGGCCAGTATCTGGACTCGTGCCGGAGCCGAGACCGGTGGTTGGTGTACTGGCCGATGGCATGAGAGCAGATCCATTGGACTTGTTCCTTCTATGCCCACCGATGAATGACTGCAGGACGGAGGATTTCGTCCGTTGGTGGTGGTGACCGCCACCGCTACCGCTGGACACGGCGGACGACACGCCGCTTTTCTGAAATTCCGTAAAGGCGTTCATATTTTGCTCGTGAAGGTTGGTTGGAGGAGGTGTAAATAGTAGCCGGAGAAATGTTAAGATGCCGGAGGAATTGGAGATGCTTTTGACAAATGAACCGATTGATGCTACCCCGACCGAGGGAAGGAAGAAGAGATGCCTGACGTATACCAAATGCCAACGCCAATGCCGATGCCGATGCGAATGGAGTAGTACTTCGTTTTTTAAGTCATGCCGTTGTTGCCATGATGAAATATAATATCGTTGCCCCGATGCCACGAACAAAGAAATTTATAACTCCCTCCCTAGGGCAACCGTTGGAATGAAGAAAGATGAATTGACTTTTCACCGTTTTCGGAATTGAAGTTTCTTAGAGTTTGAGCCAAAAGTTTTGGTCGTTTGACACCTTGAATATCTTCTAGAACGGAAGGAGCAACCTGTGTGTGGTTGGACCAATGATACGAAATGTTTACAACTACGTATGGCAAGGGGGATGGTTACCCCAGTAACCTGGTTCTGGACTGCACATTCCATCATCACCGCTTTCCCATGATAAGCGATACGATAAGCGATAAGATAAAAATCCCAGCAGGCAACCCCACCATACTATTTACATTCACATTCACATCCCACATTGGCAAAAGTTACGCCGCCTTCAAACCACCAGAACGCTAGTCAAATCAAGACGTATTATTATCCCCACAACTATGTATACCAGATAAAAGCTTCAAAGGAATAGTTATTCTAGAATTATTCTTTCCCTTAATAGTATAATTATGAAGTAAACTGAACCCGCGGAGGTCCAAATGTATTTTTTTTGCTAGTTCAGCCTTTTTATTGTTGCCCCCCCACTTTGGCCGTCCACATGTTCGGAGTTACCTTATGTTGGGATGACAATATATACCTTCACAGTCCTCCGGTTTAACTCTCGCCAGTCAGAAGCACCCGACTATCACATTCACATCCACATTCACATCCACATTCACATCCACATTCACATCCACATTCACATCCACATTCACATCCACATTCGCACATTGAATATTCCCAGCAAGGACATTTTATTTTCGGATGGAACCTACCAACTCAACAACCCCTTAGATCTATCAAACCCACCCCGCAATTGTCTCTCGGGTTTGATAACCTTTCCTTGGAGTACCGTAAACTTGACGATCCCCTCGCAGTCCTCGGGTTTTACCCTAGCTAGCCAGATACACTGCGCCGCACCTACATCCTCCTCCTCCTCCTCCTCCTCCTCCTCCTCCTCCTCCTCCTCCTTTCCGTCTCCTCCTTTTTCTTGATCTTGACCTTGACCCACTACGGTCTTTGGTTGTGGCATTTGCGCATCCTCAGGTAACTCTGCCCGTTTGAGGTTATCCATGCCGAAGGCGTCAGGTCTCCGGTAGATCATCATGTTTGCGCTGTATTTATGCCCCCCCACGTGACTGATAAAGTATATGCCCACGCCGCCTGGTCTATCGTCATCCAGGTCACGGTATAACCCCAACGGCTGGAGGTGACGCTGTAGCTCTTTCCGGAGTAGCGGTGCAGACTGACCACACCGTGCGTCTCTCGTCCTCTGACTGCACAACAGTATGAGCGCTCTATGTGGGCACGGGCGGGTGGTGAGCTCGGTGAGTGTTGCCGGGGTAGCTTCCGGCACCGGGGCGTGGAGTGAGGGTGGGAGCGTCAGGGGTACCAAAGGGCTGGTGTTTGTAGGTGCTTTGCCGACCAGCTCGGTTATGAGGGTTGGGACAGTCGCGGGGGTGACGTTTTCCACGACGGTGAATGCGGGAAGTAAGAGGACGGTGGTGGGTTCGCTGTAATCGCTTGTGTGGTTGGGGGTTGGGATGTTTGATGCGGAGAGCATCAACCTCTTGCACATATAGAATCAGTAAGCTGGGTAAAAAGGGTTAGGGAGGGGACAAAACGGGGAACGAAAAAAAGGGGGGGCTTACGCCATTAGAGGGGGATTTGCAGTTCGAAATCGCCTGCATGACACTCCCCTTTTCGTCGGCCACATCTCTGACCCAGTCCGTCTTCCCGGTAGCTACCAAGACATGCGTGCTCCAGCCCTTGACGAACCCATATAACTCATCGCCCTCGTCTATTTTGAAGTTCTTTGGGTAGCTGACAACGCAAGAGTCGCAGTCCCTGTCGCAGTCCTCGCCGTCGACAGAAGGGTTGACCTTGGGGAAGAGGGAGGTTATGTCGGCTTTGTTACTGGAGGTGCCCAAAGCGAGCGCCTTTGCGCTGTTTATTAACGATTTCAGACTCATCTTGTTCTTTTTCGGAGGAGGTAATACAGGACGGGCATTGCTTGAATGGGAAGGAGCAGAGGTGTTAATAGAGGTATCATTAGAAGGCGCCGAGCCGGCCGATGGCGGGGCCATTATGAGACGCGAGGCTAAGAAATATATTGCGGTGCCTGACAAGACTGACGTAGCGGGCCCCAGAGCCTCGGGTTTTCGGGGCTAGAGCTCGGCGATGGGCGCGCGGCGGGGCGCTGGAAATGTGGGGGTGGGGCTGACAGGCGGTTTAAAGATTCCCCTACGAAGTAACTCGTGTCAATCCTGGGGAAGCAGCATGAAAAGATGTTCCAAAAAGATGAGATGAAAATCTCAGACTACTAAGTGAGTAATGAGAACTAGATAAAAGTGAAAAAAGAATATACAGGGCGAAATTTCCAAGCCGGATAGGGCGTAAGCCATCCTTAAATACGGTACTGTTAGTACATGACAGGCCACGTAAAAAAACCGTCGGGGTTAACGTTGGGGACCCTTGCCAAAATGCAACGGCCGAAGATTCCCGTGGGCTTTACACATTATCAGATCTAAGTTCGTTGCAAGTTTTAGTTGGTTTTGCGTCTCGTATCGCCGAGCTCATGCGTATACATACGTTTAAGGGGCATATACACGGATGAAATGCGGACGGACGGAGCATCCGGCTGAGAACGCAACATTGCATAGCCTCAGTGTATACTACAAGACGGAATTGCGGTGAGAGAGTGCAACATTGCATAGCCTCAGTGTATACTACAAGACGGAATTGCGGTGAGAGAGTGTTTGGAGAGTTGACCAAGGGGATTGATTCGTGGACAACTGACGAGTTCTCTCGCTCAGCACTTCGCCCCGTTTTTTAGAGGTATTAGTACTACTGTGAAAGCAATGAGAAAACCAATACCAATAGTTATAGTTCAATGACATGTATGCGCAAAGTACAAATGAGAATCACCTAAACCAACACAGACAAACACGAGATACGATGTGTCCCGTTACGTGAACAAAACAACACCTAGCTAAAACCTATCCAGTGCACCAAGTTTGCACACGCAACGCGTTTTCTGTAGAATGTTGCCGGTTCATAAACCGATCTCTCGAGTTAACACTGTAGTTAACTCCGTAATTTAGACCGTTCTTCATCCCGAGTAGTCGGTGTTAATACTTCTGTAACCAACCCTTCGCCAAGACCAATAATCTACATGGGAGAACAGAGCTCTGATCTGAGAGAATAACTAACCTCACTTTCCAAAT
Source organism: Diplogelasinospora grovesii (assembly GCA_033297225.1). Lineage (NCBI taxonomy): Eukaryota > Fungi > Ascomycota > Sordariomycetes > Sordariales > Diplogelasinosporaceae > Diplogelasinospora > Diplogelasinospora grovesii. The sequence goes on along the minus strand of MU853843.1, from coordinate 26,356 downwards.
AGATACCTGGTTCCATCCAATCTTTTTATTCTTGACCGTAAAAAATCACTCATGAACTCGCCGTTAATAGATACCTGTATTCCCACCAACCACCACTACCACCACCACCACCACCGGCACCGCCATCGCCATAATCATAGGTATTCAGTGTTGGTACTACTCCCCTCCTTTAGCCTTTTTTATACATAACTCCTTGAATCACTCACCCACCACCCCTTTTACCTCCTCCTATCCCAGTCCCAGTCCCTCCCTCCTTAAGCCACATCACATTTCTTGGGTGTCACAATGACAAAAAGTCTCTCTCTTTTCCCTCCTGACGGCAACTCAAAGCATACCAGATACCAGGAATGATAACGGAACCTGAAAACGGTCAACAAAAAAACTTTTATTAACATTGGAAAACAATCTAAGCATCCTTCTTCCTAGCCTCATCATACCCCTCATCATCATCATCCTCCTCCTCCTCCTCCTCGTCACTATCCGCGTTCACTATAAAGTTGCTTCCCCTTGAATCAGCCTGGCTCTTGCGTCTCCTCATCTCCCCACGCTCCTTCATAGCCTCTCTAATCTTTTTGCTCGCCTCATCAAACCCTTCTTTCGAATCCAGCGTCGTAAACCCAGAAATCGGGAATCCACCCATAGGACCCCCACTCCCAAACCCACCCCCACCAAACGGTCCACCCCCTCCACCACTACTGCTCGACCGGCTCCTACTCCGGGACGGCGGCCGCGTGGCAAACATCTGCACCTGTCCGATATTGCTGAAACTCTCATTCTTGGGGATGGCTCTGCTCGATTGCGTCGTGTTCCTCCGTCCGAGAACACCATGCGTCGGCGACTCGACTCCGTCAGGATATCCCCCTCCTGGACTGGACACACTGAGCTCGCTGTCCCTACGCTTAAACGGCTGTTGTTCCTTCCTGGTCGGACTGCCACCATCCCTGAACGGATCCGCCACCAGCCGAGTATGTTCAAAGTCTGGAAACATCTCAGGCCCCAAAGTGTTGATAACCTCCGTAACCTGAGCACTCAATTCCGCACGGCGCTCTCGCAACTGGTGAATGTTGTAGCTCGAACCAGGGTTGATGCACATGACCAACGGGCGTAGGGACTTGATAATATCCATCCCAACCTCACCGAATCGCAGTGCCGCAAAGGTAATCGCCGGGAAGAACACCCATCCCGCAAGAAAAACCATCCAGATGGGGACCCAGTCGGGTACGTGCCCCCACAGCCGGTCCTGGTAGACCTTGTAGGCCAGCAGAGAGGTATACAGATTATACAGAACCGGCGCGAATGCCATGGATACCAGCAACTTCCATGTGGCCATCACGTCCTTCCCCTGGATTTTCACGGATGATCCCTCCAGCGCAGACTTGGCCTTCTGTCGAGAGATGACCTTGGTCGCAATGAACACCGGCGCGAACAGAATAAGACCAGGAAGCACGCCCGCAGAGAGCATGATCAACTTAGCTAAGCGGTAGAAGAAGAGGAAGACAACCTTGGGCCAGGACATCTTGGCGTACTGCACCTGGTGATCCCTGAGGTTCAGATACCGGAGCTGCTTGTTGTACTCTTTCACCGACTCGCGGAGCTTGATGATGCGGCTGTCGTCCTTGTACTTTTCGTAACCCATGGCCAGACGTCTGTTCAGCTCTACCACAACCGGAAGGGGCAGTTTCTTGCCCGTAGGGTTGTAGAGGCGTCTAGCCGCCTGGATCACCATCAGCGTGTCGTAGTCCGGAGTCGACACTGTAACTGCGCTGAGGCCGGAATGCACCATATCTAGCAGGGTTCCGATGGCCTCTCGTCTCTGGTTGTTCTTGTACATGTCCACAAGCTTGGCAGGAACTTCAATCGGCTGTCCAAACTCGACCACAGCTCTCGACCGGAACTTGTGCGCGTGGAAGTAGTTCATGCCGACAGGCACGATCTTGAGTCCACAGTTTGGCGCCTCAGCAAGCGTGCCCAGGGCCATGATGGCGACTCCAGCCTTGAGCGGGAGCAGCTCAGTGCGATCGTGGCTGCCGCCCTCCGGAAAGATACCGACGCACCCCCCCGACTTCAGACGGTCAAAGACAGCCTGGTAGACCTTGGTCTGATCGATATGAGGCGCAAGCTTGTACTTTGTCCCCTCGAAGCCCTCCCGACATCCCTTGACGTTCTTGTTCTCAAAGTTGCCGTTCTCACCAACATCGTCCCGTCCCGTAAGTTGGGTGAGTGAGAGCTTGTCCTTGAACGGCCGCTTGATGCGGATCTCTTCGGGCCCAATGATCTTGGCCACATCGACGCTCGCTCCAGCCTGTCCCTTAACCGACGGCAAAAAGATCATACCGCCCACCTCAGCCTGCCTCTCGAAGTCTGTGCCGATACCTCTAATCAGGGTCGGGTCGTTGATGGGATCGGGCAGGTAGATGGTTCCCTTGCCCGGCTTCGCTGAATCCTGGGCCCGTCCTACCGGGACGGAACCGACCTGCCGCGAGGCCCATCCGATGAACCCGTGGACTGATTTCTGCGCGATGAGGAGCGACACCCTACGTTTCGCCTCGTTTCGGAGCGTTCGCTGGAGGATCAGCGCGTCGACGAACTATTACCCCCAATGTCAGCATTCAAAACTCGCAGCAGTTGGGGGGGTAACTTGGGGGATGTCGTACCTGGTTGGCATGCGGCGCAGCGACAAAGAGAATGGGACCGTGGCGGGGCACCTTCCACGATCCACGGGGATGGACTTCTCTAAAAAACAGATCGACGAGGACCGACATGGTCCAGAGAAACGTATCATATTTCCAGTTGCTCATCGGATAGAGCTCTTTGGGGGGTGTCGGCGACCGGGCGCTCTGGGGGGGAGGCTGCCGGGTAAGCTCCCGGTTCTGCGCCTCTGTGTCTGCCATCTTTCTTTCTCGCGTCTTTTCTTCCTTCAATCGCGGGTCCTTCCCTTTTTTTCGAGTCCCTTGTAAAACGGAAACCTTCCGAGGACGATGATTTCTGATCGCTGCGTGGATCTGACCGTTGAACTTTCACGTGTTTCTGAGTTGTAGCTGTAATCACTCCTTGGCCTAGGCTGTTCTTTTTTTTGCGCGGCCAGTGGGACAAACCCGGTGAAACTCAATAGTTTCCTGCGACGGGCGCGCGAGATAGACTGTTTATGAATGCATTCGAGACTCGCGACGGGATTTGTTGTTGTTTTGCGCGGTGCTGTGGTAATATTAAATGCCACTAAAGTTCACTCGGTGGGTGGTTAGATATGTGAGACTTTCGCGCGGCGGGACAAGGGATGAAATCGACTGTTCGTGCAGGGTGGTAGGTTCGTGCAAGGGTCAGGATAAGGATGTTTTGTTGGCGCTAATATCAGTGCAACGTCTCCAAAATGTTATGCAAGAAAAACCTGCGATCAATTCAAATCCAAATCGAAGAGCAATTCATCCAAGATATGTTGTCAGGATAGTGTACAGAGAGCGTGAAGTCAGGCAATGCTATGCAACAGAAACAGGATTAAAGAACAGCCTAGAACCTGATAGACGAGCGTTCGGTGAAGCAGCTGGGCACGTTCCATTCGTCCCGTACAAAAACAAAAAGTCTTGGATTTCTTACGTAGTAGCCGGTGTGAAACCGACGATGTCATTCCCTCTCATTGCTTTTTTTTAAGGACCGTGAGAAAATCGACCGGGGTGTTGGTGGTCGATCTTCGATTTTAGTGGCTACTTGGAAAACGTGGGCCCCCGTGTTTCCACTGACAGGCAGCTAGCTCTATCAGTTCCCACAAAGTAGGAGCTCTGAAGCTTAAACTGCCCCTCCATAGCCTCATCTCGTATCAATGCATCGGGCGCACCCTGTATTTGGCAGGTGAACCACTCAGTAACTGAAACAGATACTGAGTTATCAAGCCTCTCTGATAATCCCGCATTGCTCTCTCTGTGTTTTGGATTACTATCTGATATTAGGATTTCGGGACATGGTGTTCAAGAGCTCGTGTTAGCCGCTGATGCGGGGTTCCGCCTGTCCGTTCCTTTGCGGGCGAACCTGCATGTACAGTTTACACTAAGGTATGGCACAGGTGTTGTTGAGACTGCATACAGACAACGCAGGCCTCTGTCCCAACAATTCGGGAAGCCCGCCAACTAGTCGGCGGACGAAGGAATAAGGATTGCCCAGCTGACTCGCATCGGAGCTGACCAGCTACAATTTCGAAAGTGAGCTAGCTTCACAGATAACCTGGAAACCAACATGATATGTAGAGCAAATTGATAATTTAGTATCGCTATGTTTGTGAGTTCTGTCAAGAAGCCACATTTCAAGCACGCCGATGCTATGCAGTAACACCGCCCTTGAGCACAGTAACCACATACACCTGGAATCAACACAAAACAGTAATTTGACAACGCTTACCCAGCCTATCCGCCCTATTTACTTCCTGTGTGATGCAGTTTACCGCTTAGCCTTCCCCTTGCCCTTGCCCTTTTTCTTCTCCTCGGGGACACTGACGCTCCCATCCACCAACTCATCATGGTCAATCTTGCCCTCATCCCCCAGTTCCTTAAGCTTCTCCTGCCCGGAGATGAACATTGTCAAATCTCTGTTCGTCTCCTTGAGCTCCTCATTTTCCGCCTGCAGCTCCACCAGCTTATTCTTGGTTGCCTCTGATTCCTTATTGAGGTATTCAATGCGCTCCATCAACCCCTTGGACAGCTGTTTTTCCTCCTGCAGTGACTTGCTCAGATTCCGTGCGAGTTCTGTCGACTTGCTTACCCTGCTTTTCTCTCTTGCTAAATCTCTTTCGAGCTGAGGAACCGTCTCACCCTTCAACACCCGATGGTCCTCCCTCAGCGTCGCCAGTTCTTGGAGAGCTTTTTGAGCCTGCGCACCTGCTGATTCTGCTGCTGCTGCAGCCTTGGCAGCTTTGTCCGCCGCCTTGTTGACCATCTCTTCAAAGTATATCCTCTGGCTCTCCAGCTGGCTTGTCATTAAATGCGTATACTCCAGGCCAATGTTATCCAGCTTCGCCCGCGGTACTACGTCTTCCTCCTCCTCTTCGTCCTCGTCCTCGTCTTCACCATTTTGATCTGTAGACGTGTTCCCATTTCGTCTCCTCCTTCTTCGCGATGAAGTATTTGTCGTTGTGCCGCTGGGTAGCTCCACAATCTTGCCATCCCCCTTGTCCCTAATCAAACGGTGAACCCACATGTCGCCGGCATAATCCCACACGTATTGCGTCTCGAGCTCAAGACTGAAGCTGTGCGCAGTCTCTTTCCAGTGATCCTTGGCATGGCCGCCCTTGTACCGTCCACACCCCACCTTTCCACAGATAAGACAAATCCACAGGTCCTCGGTGCAATTGCACACACTACAGATGTTGGATATGTTAGACCCAAAAGGCTGCGAGTACGGGTTGTCAGGGTCGTAGGTATCTGAATCCGGCTTGGGATTCGTCGCTCTGCAGACTGGGCACCCTGACCCCTTCCATGTCTGCAAACAGGTACAGTGGAATACGTGTTGACACAGGATGGTCATCAAGCCAGCTGTGTCGTCCATCCTTTCAAGGCATACCGTGCAGGTAGGCATTTCCGTCAAGTCTGGCGTTGGCGGCGGGAAGGGCTTAGAGGAATTGATGACTCCGGTCGAATTCTCTGTGCCCTTGCTCTTGGTCTGATTCGGTGTCTCGAAGGTGATCGACTTGATAAATGTGACGTGACATATTTCAGACTCTTGTGTCTATCGCCCATAGTCAGCAACCAACCCCCTCCCTCATTAGCCTATCTATGCGAGGGTGACTTACCACAATCTTGTCAAAAGCCTTGCCATCAAACTCCCTCCTCCATTCAGTCGCCCTCCTGTTATCACGGAACTTCATCAACACCATGTATCGACCCAGTCGTTCCGTCATGATCATCCGGTAATGACTGACACCCCCCCTCCATTTCTCGCCCACAAAGTTGAGGAAGTCGCTCGGTGAGAGATATCTTGGAACCGCCGGGATGCAGAGTATCGTGCCCTCGTCATGACCATCCACATTTGAACTGGCCTTTTCACCACTACCGCCGGTTCCCCCGTGTGTGTTTGTGTTTGACCCCTCCCGATAAAGATGTACAATACCCCACCCCGCCTCGGTATTCTTCGTCTCAAGAGGTATGTATTTCGCTTTAGTAGCTAGTCCCATACCACCGAGGTTCGGGCCCAAAGAAGCCGCTGGTGTCGCCTGATTCCCGCCATTTTCCTGCTCGTTCTCGTTGTGTTGTTGCCCCGCCATGTTGAAGTCAAAGCTCTCGATTCTGATCCGCCCAAACCGCCAGTCCTTAACTGCCTTTCGTGGTCCTATCCCTGCACTGAAACCCGGCGGCGGAAAACTTTTGGATCTCGCGCGCCACTGCCTTTCACTTAATCCCTCTATATTGCCGTCCTCCTGGTGCTGCTGCTGCTCGTCGTCGCCGTCGTCGCTATGGTGGGGGATGTTGGCCCGGGATGCCCCGCAATCGATAAGCCCGCCAGAAGTCTTGTTAGGCCGTTGGCCGTTGTGGTATATCGCTTCCTCCGGATATCCTTGGAACTGACGTACAGGTAGTTGGTGGGTGTTGGTCTGATGGGATGGGGAGTGTTTGCTGCTGTTCGGGTGGAATGGGTGGGCGCGCGGATGCGATGGGAGGTCGTCAAAGATGCTCGTCGAATCCGTCCCTGTGCCAGGCATCCAGATGTTCTTCTCAAGGCCCGCACCCTTCGCTTTATTATCGCCGGGCGTAGGAGTCGTACTCGTCGGATCCGGCGTCGCATAGATCTCAAACTTGAGGTGATAGTGAAAGGAAGGCATAGCCTTGGCAGGTTTGTTGAAGCTCTACCAGCCAGACTAAGTATGCGATTCGAGCTGGAATCGAGGCGATAGGTCGGACGGACTTTGGTGTCCAGGACGGATGAGGAGGGAGAAATAGAATGCGAATGTAAGATAATAAGTGGTAAGATAAAGTCTTGCACAGAGAAGGTGCTCAAGAACAAAGCTCAAGGTGGTAATAAAGTTTCTGATTCTCGAAATCCAGAGAAGGCGAGCTTCATAGTGGGCCGCAACAAGACGGGAGTCCAAGTCAGTGAACCAGCGCCACTTTGGCTGCGATTACTGCAGTAGAAGATAGGTGTTCTTTTGAAAGGAATGACTGTGCAACAACGTTCCTGCTCTTTTAGTGGCCCTTACGAAGCCTAAAATAGAGAAAACGTTGGTATCGTGGGCGAGGACAAATCAAGGGCGGGCAAACCTGGAAGTGACTGATCGCGGACGTTTGGCGGAGTATGGAACGGCGCATAAAGTCCCGACAGGCGCCCGAACGGTCATGTGATGTTGTCGCCCAACAAGTCGCTCGAAAGACAAAGAAATCAGTCGATCAAGTTATGAACAGCACAGGATGAAGGATGAAAATTAATCACAGAGTAAAGATTGAGCAGACTTGATTGAGTCTCATTTGCGTCATCACACTGATGCGCGTGATATTCTTAAGCTAAGGTCCATACATGGCTATTGCCGTCATCATAACGAAAAGGAAACGCTGTAAAACCCAAATTCCTCCACGATCACCTCTCGCCGCTTATTGACCGCCACGAAGACGCAGGACCAGGTGGAGAGTGCTCTCCTTCTGGATGTTGTAGTCCGAAAGCGTCCGGCCGTCCTCCAGTTGCTTACCAGCGAAGATCAATCGCTGCTGGTCTGGCGGAATACCCTCCTTGTCCTGAATCTTGGACTTCACATTGTCAATCGTGTCCGAAGACTCGACCTCCAATGTGATCGTCTTACCCGTTAGGGTCTTGACGAAGATCTGCATACCGCCGCGGAGACGAAGAACCAAGTGAAGAGTGCTCTCCTTTTGAATGTTGTAGTCTGAAAGGGTGCGACCATCCTCAAGCTGCTTACCCGCGAAGATAAGACGTTGCTGGTCTGGCGGGATACCCTCCTTGTCCTGGATTTTCGACTTGACGTTGTCGATGGTGTCTGAAGACTCCACCTCGAGGGTGATAGTCTTACCAGTCAGGGTCTTTACGAAGATTTGCATACCACCGCGGAGACGGAGGACAAGGTGGAGAGTAGACTCCTTCTGAATGTTGTAGTCGGAGAGGGTGCGACCATCCTCAAGCTGCTTTCCGGCGAAAATGAGGCGCTGCTGGTCTGGGGGAATACCCTCCTTGTCTTGGATCTTGCTCTTGACATTGTCGATGGTGTCGGACGACTCCACCTCCAAGGTGATGGTCTTGCCGGTAAGAGTCTTGACGAAGATCTGCATACCACCACGCAGACGGAGGACGAGATGAAGGGTGGACTCCTTCTGGATGTTGTAGTCGGACAGGGTCCGGCCATCCTCGAGCTGCTTGCCTGCAAAGATCAAGCGCTGCTGGTCTGGGGGAATGCCCTCCTTATCCTGAATCTTCGACTTGACATTGTCGATAGTATCCGAGGACTCCACCTCAAGGGTGATGGTCTTTCCGGTCACTGTAGAAGAAACGGTTAGCAGCTGCTGCTGAGGTCAAAGTGGCGAAAGCCGACCGAGGACGGCGAAGGCGCGACGGCTACTTACAAGTCTTGACGAAGATCTGCATGTTGACGGTTTAATGTCTTGCGCTGTCGGGGTAGTTGAAGAGGTATGATGGAGGAGAGTTAATGTCGTGAGGGTCCTCGAAGGAATTCGCAGGTGAGAGATGTGGGTGTGATGGATTGATGGAGAGGGGAAGAAGTGGGAAGAGGAGAGGTGTCCGCTTAAATACAGAGAGGGAGGTGGTCTGCCTGATGGCGAGCGGGGTGGCTGAGTGAATGCGTCAGTACGGCGCAAGGGCCAACGGTTGGGCTGTTCTGGGTCTTTCGGGGCGACCTGACAAAGACAGGGAAGGTGCGGGAATGGAAGGCGCGAGAACGGGCCAGTCAGGCGGCGACTTTCATCACAGGTGGGGGCGAAGTGAGGGAAGGCGCAAGAAAACCAGCCTTGGTGTTTCGGAAAGAGGTTCTCGGCTTCAATGAAGCTGGATTAATCTAGTGTAACAGTTTGAACTTCCTTTGGATTAAGGTAATGCCCGTTTGACTTCTGTTTTGATACAACCGTTTCAATCAAGCTCAAACTAACCCGGGACTGCGAAGATCGAGTCTGACAGCCCGGGACTTCATGGGCTGGGCTACCTCAGCAGCGGCGACCTGCTAGCACCGAGATAAGGCATCTGATAAGGATCGTCAGGTACTACTCGACAAAGCACGACTGAGACGGATCTTTTGCATCTTCACGGCAACTGCGACTCAAACACATTATTTCCAACATGCTATTCACTGCAATTCTTTTGCTTGCTGTTCGGAAAAGACTCGGCTTTGCTGTGTTGGTTGGCTTCACCGTTTGCCCGGGACTTTCAACTTGACCAAACGGTCAGCTGGTCGTTGGTCGTGCCACTGAGGTTTTCCCCGCTTCAGCCAGGCCTCCATTGCTTGGGCTGTTTGCCCAACACCGGGCTAAAAAGCAGATCCGGGCTGGACCGGTTTGTCAGGCTGGGCAAACTGGCCGATGAGTCCCTTCCTCGAGTGGAGCCAAAGAGGTGCTTACTCGCGATTAGTGTACTGCCATTTTCCCATTTTCACTTACTCTAGGACAACAACACTTGAAAAGACTAGGTAAGAGACGTTATCGCGCCTACCTGAACGACTGCCGACAGTGCAGAGTGCCGGGCGGGGTCGCCGTTGCAAGCGACATCGCTTCGGCGGGAGCGATCGACGTCATTTTCCGGGGTGCTAGCCAAGCTCTCGCCAACCTCCAGCTGGCATGCACGATGCTACCACAACGGCCGCGGAAGAATTGCGTGGCAGATGCGGTGAAGAGACGATGCTTTCATGTCTGGCGTGTTTTTCTTTGTTAACATTACTTTCTGTGCATCAGGAAGCATTTTACAGCGCCTGTTGACAGGAGCCGGGGGAAAATCTTGATGATCCTCTGTGTGCGCTAGGGTCTCCAGCTCGTGTGGCCAACCTCTCTGCACATCAACATTACGCGATCTGAGTTATTCGTTTTTGTCACAACTTCCCCGCTTTAATTGCCAGATCAACAAATGTCGGGTCTTGTCTTCAACCTCCGATTATTACTACCTGTTCTCAGTGAAAGCTGGACAAGGAACACGCGGCGTTACAAGCTTCTTTTCATATCACTCGTATGATATAACGCGAAAAGTTATTAGATACCAGCACATACGGCCATAGATAGTGGAACATTCGTGATCTTGATTGCACATTTGTGGGGCTTTTGTGGGGCCCTTTTTTAAACCCTAACCCTCTTCTTTATTTTTGGCGCCAGGTGAGAGAAAACGGAGGCGGTGTGGCGGCCGCTTTTCTCGGACACCGTTATAGGAAAGACGGAGACGAACGCCGGTCTTCTCGGAGGCTTCCCTTATTTATCTGTCTTCCCCGACCAGTCTTACATTATAGCCCGATTTCTTCTTTTTCACCCTTACCGTGGGTTATGGACGAAGAGGGAGCTGGCAGCTGGGAGTGAGGTACCTTATATATTTAAACTGCGTAGGATTTATAAAAAGGCATCTGCTTTTAGTCTCTGGATCATAGACTAAGACTCTGAGGGTGTGTCTATGTTGTTGCGTGCACGTGCGTGTGCGCTGCGCGCACCGCCATATGGCGTAGCGCCCGCGATGTGGCGGAGCGCTTAGGACTTGGCCAGTGCCTATATACTGTGGGGACGTTAAAAATTTCCCTCAGAATTTAGTTTATAGTAGGTTGGTCGTTTTTAACTACTTACGTAATAAAATCATTATATCAACCTTAAATACTTTATAATATTTACATTAATTAACATTATTATAGCCTTTTATTATTTATTTGAGTTTTAAAAATAATCTAGCTTTATTACCTTTTTTTAAAAATTTAAATAGCGTTCTTTTTCATCGAGTTTTAAACTTATAAGAGCCGTTTTATTCTGTTATTAACTACTTATTTTAAAGAATCACTTATAGCCATTTTATAGCTAACACTTATAATAAGATTAAATTTTATAAGGAGTATTGTAAAGGGTAGTCACCTAAATAAGAAGCGGGACAAAGCACACGCAGTAGGTTAACGTAATTCGTAGAATTCTAAGCTAAGGAGAAAAAGACTATCTACAGTACTGGGAGCGAAGGCTGCGTTTAAATACTACTAGGTACGTTTATAAGTGTGCGTTATGTTCTGTTTGTCAATGTGGTTGTTTTAGTATAGCCTTAGTGAAGTCCATGGTTATAGGTCAGATCCATAACATCACCCCCCCCCTTGGGAAAAAGACTCGTCCCGAGTCTTTATGAATAGCTGCAGGGGTTTTCGGGGTCCCAACCCGATTACCACGCTCCATACATGCATTTCCGCTAGTGGAACTAATTCCATTTGTTCCGCAACCTTATTTCTTTCGCATGGACCGTCGGACCTTACGGCTCCCAACCTGGGCCGGCTTATTGTCATCCGGGTGATTTGGGTCAAACCTATCCTTTAAGGCGGCCTTTTTCCATTCTTCCAGCCTCATTAGTGGACCAGGTTTATCTAGGTATTCATTATGGTACTGCTGTAGTTTGTCAGGGGAGTTCTTCAGGTCCTGTGCGTCATACCAGGTTGGATCTGGGTCTCATTTGCGCCATTGGACCTAGTATTGCAGCTTCGTATAATATACTTTGGAATCGATAATGTAGTCTACTTCCCACTTGGTTTCCCCGTCTATTTGTTCACCCGTAAGGCTTTTAGCTTCCTGACCCGGGAGTGAGTTATTCAGATACTTCCGCAATCGGTTCGCATGGTATGTAGTAGGTCCGCTCCAACCGGCCGGGACTTCCAACTCGTACGAGTTCCCTCTCATACCCTTAATTCAGAAATACTGCCGTGTTAACGGGTAATCGAGTTTCTCGCTAGGGTGGCTCGTTACCCAGCCTTTCTTAATAATGAAGACGTAGTCTCCTACGTGGAAGTCTGGCTCCCGGCGGTGCTTATTGGCCTGTGCAACCTGTTGCTCCTGGCTATGCTGGATCATCTGTTTAGCGTAGTTAACGTAGCCCTTAATTTTCTCCATAACGTCTTACGCTTCCTTACGGTTTAGTTTCTCTGGGTAAGGTAAACCTGGGAGGTTAGTCCGGGCTTCCCAGTCGAATGGCATAGGCATGGGGAAACCCATGAGTAATTCGTGTGGCTCCATGCTAATGCTGTTGTATAGGGTTCCCATTTGTATGGCGTCCATAGCAGGGATCGCTTTGGACCAGTTATCTTAGTAATGGTTAATGAATGGTCTTAGACGCTGGTTTAAGTATTCGTTCATGATTTCGACCTGTCCTGCCGTCTAGGAGTGGCTGGAAGATGACAACTTCTATAGAATGCCCAGTAGTTTTAACATTTCATCAGCAAAGTCCGACGTAAACTACGGTCCCCGATCGCTAACGATTTCCTTTAGTAACCTATATACACGGTATAGTCCTTCGTAATACATTCGGGCGGCGTCTTTCGCTGTTACTGTTAACTTATAGGGAACGGTTTAAGTGGCCTTACTGAGCCGGTCGATCATTATAAAGGCGTTGTTATTGCCTTGCTTATCGGTGGACATCTTATTAAAATCGATGGCTATTAATAACCAGGCTCGGTCCGGTATAGGTAAGGGCTTCAGTAGTCCTAAGGTCTTATCCCTAAGCGACTTTAATGGTTTGCACTTTAAGCAGTTAGCGACGAAGCGGTCGACGTCGCCACTGATTTTTAGCCACCAGTATCGAGCCGAAACCATTTTTCTAGTCTTATACCTTCCTGGGTAGGCTGTGACTATTCAGTAGTGGACTTCTTAAAGTACCTTAGTGCGTAAGTTATCGGTCTCTGGGACTGCTAGCCGTCCATCGAATAAGAGTAGTCCGTTCTGTAGCGATAGGTTTAGGTAGCCTTAGGCTACCTTCTCCCAGTAAACAGAAAGGGAGGGGTTGGTTCGGTTAACTGTAAGAACCTTATTAACCAATCCGAGCCCTAAGTCGAGTGGAGGAAGATCCGTGGTGTCTAACACCGACAACTAGGCTCCCTCCTTACTGGCGGGCTTAAATATACGCATAGTGCGGTACGCTTCCTTCTTAGCTTTCTGTGTGCGCGCTTCTTCCGTCTTTCGGGATAACGCATCGGCCGCGGCGTTCTGTTTTCCCGGCCGGTATGTAATGACAAAGTTAAATCCGGCTATCTCTCCTGCCCAGTTCACTTGTCTTTAATTTAGTAAGCGTTTAGTGCTGAAGTATTTTAAAGCCTCGTGGTCGGTAATAACGGTGAACGGGTCGGTCGCGCTAATAAGGTCGGCCCTTTAGGTCCTAAGGCCCTTAACTACCGCTATGAGCTCTTTATTGTGTATAGGGTAGTTTAGCTCGGCGTCGTGAAGAGTCTGGGAGCAATAAGCAACCAGGTGCCACGCTCCAGGTTAGTTACTATCGTCGTATTGTTGTGATAAGACCCCTACTAGTACGCCGTTAGATGAATCTGTTTCCATTTACGTAGGTAGGTCGGCATTAAAATAGCGTAGAACGGGGGCCGAGGTTAATAATTATTTCAGCTTCTAAAAAGCTAGTTCGCGTTCCGTAGTCCATACGAAGGCTTTCCCTTTTTTAGTTAAGTCTGTAAGGGGTTTCACTACTCGGCTATAATCTTTAATAAACTTACGGTAAAAATTGTAAAATCCTAAGAAAGACTGTACGCCCTTAAGCATAGTCGGGGTCTGTTAGTCCTTAACTATAGATACTTTTACTGGGTCTACTTTTAACCCGTTAGTGCTAACTATAAAGCCGAGGAACTTTATACGTGTAACGTGGAACTCGCACTTCTTTAAGTCGGCCTGTAAGCTAGCCTCTCATAGCTTAACGAGTACCTTCCTTACGTGCTCCTTATACGTTTCTTCATTATTAAAGTATATAATGATGTTATTAATATATGCACTGCAGAATACATTAAGGTAGCCGGCTAATGTCTCATTAATGAACCGTTAAAAGGTAGCGGGCCCATTAGTTAATCCGAATAGCAGTACTCTGAACTTATACGTACCGTACCGTGTGCGGAAAGTAATAAGCTCTTTATCTTCCGGCCTTATACGTATCCGGTGGAAAGCTTAACGTATGTCAATCTTAGTGAAGATTGTTAATTTCGTTAGCTAGGAGAGGGTCTCGTTAATTAGTGGCAATAGGTAATGGTTCTTTTTCGTTATCGAGTTCAACTTCCGGTAGTCTACGTAGAAGCGAAGTTCCCCATCGGGTTTTGCCGCAAAGAGCACTAAGGCTGCCCACGCGGCAGTGCTACTAATTATGAACCCCTTACGCAGGTTATTTATAATATACTCTTAGTAGGCTTCCAGTTCGCGTAAGGACATGCGGTATAAGGGGCTGTGACCTAAGTCCTTAGGTCGCTTCCCGTCCTCCAGTGCTATTTTATAATCCACACTAGTTCGGTAATCAGGTAAAGTATCTGATTTGGCCTTACTAAACACATCTAAGTAGTTATAGTATTTAGGGGGCACCATCCGGAGGGCCCTTTCTCGGAGCTCCTAGTCATCTTCGGCTAAGGCAGTAGTGACCAGTTGCTCTCGTCAATCTTGGATGTAGCGGTCTATCTCATAAAGGGTGGTGATCCCCGCGTACTCCACGTCTTCCATGCTGTTGAACGCGGGGGCGGAAATAACGGAAAGGTCCTGTCAGAAAGTACGGGGCAAGACCGGAGTTTCCAACATGAGCACGGAGGTTCCGGGTACGCAAGACCCACCGAAGGATCCACCATGAAGCAAAGAAGCTGTGCAGGAACAATAGTGTTTATGTACACTATAGAGTAAAGGATCTGTGTGGGAACAATAGTGTTTATTCCCACCATAGAGCAAAGGATGTGTGTAGGAACAATCAGGTTGTATAGAATGAAGTAGCTGTTTTCACATAGGAATGTGAAGGCTAAAAGTAGCATTTAAACCGGCCTTCTGCTCACAAAGAAGCAGAAGAGGAGGACAGGACAATAAATCGCTTTGTTCCATAACTCCGTACTTTTCAACAGATTCTTGTTATAATTAAATATACATAGGATATACAGATCGGATATGAGTCAGGATGAACTTCTAGTTGATTTGTTTTACAATTGCATTAAGGCTTGGATTCCTGCTTGCCGCGCTTTATTTTATTATATATAAGTCGATGTGTATGAGTTATGTAAATATGTTGTTAATGATGTCTCATTCGTTTACCCTTGTTGCCATTTAAAATATAAACCATGTTCAGTTGCAACTTGGCTCTTGAAACTCACTTTATATTTCATCACAAAATGATACATTACATTTCGCATGCGGCATTCTAAGACCGACCTTTCAACAGCCTCCTAATACACAATTCTTAGCATACGCTAAGAGCACGAAGTAAACGTCATAACTGCAACGCCCATCCCTACAGCATCCCCAGCCAAGTCCGCGCTCGCCGTCGTCGCCAGACTCGTAGTCACGTCCCCGATGAAATTACCGCTCATAATACCATTAAACACATCAGCAGCCCTCTGGTTTGGTCTATAGCAACAGCAGCAGCGCTCGCCCTCGAACAACTGGCCTGCACCTCCTTCCCCGCTCCACACGGCGACGACAACTTCTGACAGATGAAACCTGCTATCACGCCAATGTTTAACGCGCTTCCGTGGTTAAAGTCGTCTTGATTCTGAGCTATGAATGCTGGTCTATTGCGACCGTCGAGACCGGGTTGGAAGAGAATCGTTGGGTTAGTGCAGGACCCCAAGTTCAGCGCCCTTTTCGTCCTCCTATTGTTGGCGGGCTTGGAGTCGACCTTTCTCCTGGCGGGGTTGTTGCTGCTGGGCTGGCGACACGCAGCAGATTGATCATCACATTGCCCTACCCCGCCAGCGAGTGACCCGTTGTTGGCAGCATCTGCGCAGGCGTTGTGCTGGATGTCGCAGCTCCTTCCTATCGCTGCTTCTAGCCCTGCAAAGGTATTACCGTTTACTGTAAACGGTCGGTCTCCCGCTGACAACGGGAGGTGGAGGGCCGCCGAGGGAGCCTGTAAATACCTGGACCTTGATACCTGTCATTGTGTTAGTTGTTGACCAGAGAAGGGGGCAAGGGGGGAAGGATAGGTGGCTTCTGGCATACCGGCTGCGACATCAGGGGCCGGGGCAGCGCCAGCAGTGACAGTTACCACCTGGACAGCGGAACAAGCAGAATTATCGTTGATTGTAGCACTGGTAGTGGACTGTAGTAATGATGGTTGTGTAAGAGGTTGTCCTCGGGGCGAGGTGAGCTGCTGGTGGCGCATTTGCTAGAGAGAATAAGGGGGGGGGGGAGAACAGCTGCCACAGACGCTCTCATGTTTAATCCTGATCAGGCCGTTAGGAAGTGGGGTTTGAGAGTTAAAGAAAAAGAAATGAACTGTTAACCATGTCGGCGCCTAGTAGGGTCGTGATCGTCCTTAACCCAGCAGAGGGCGTAGTCGAATGCAGCAACTGGCAGGCCGCAATGATACGTAGTGACTAGTCCATGGTCCAGCAATTCTGCTTTCTGCAAAAGGCCGTTAACGGCCTTAAGAGTGTCGGTTTACAGGGTGGCACGCCGGGCTGTGTTGATTTCGATCAGCTTAAAGATGTCACCGAGAGAGACGGGGACTGCTGGCTTTAGCAACTCAAAGTTGCTACGTATTTACATTCACGTTGGTCCCAAATTGTGATTCCACCGAGGTCTCTTAGCCTTAGTGATGTCAGTAGAGAAAGTGCGTATTAACGAAATTGATAACTCGCTTGCGTTAATGATAGATTCGAGGAAGACGTCCTCGGAGAAGTAGCGGTCGCGATATTGAAACCAGCAATGTGTGTTAGAGATGTACAGGATCCTATTCGACAGAAGCTCTTCTCGCATCCTCCATGCACGTGTAGCCCAGGTGGATCTCTGCTCGACTTGTGGTTAAGGGTAGGCACGCGATACGAAGGCTTTTAATCCAGTAATGTCGTGTAACTGTTAAAAAGGAAGTCGGGTGTCTGGCTGTACTCCGGGCAGCGGCATCGGCCGAGCTGTTTTGCTTCCGATGCGTTGGCAATAGTCATGACGGCCTTTTCGTAGATCCTCTTTAAGTGCTGGATTTAAGCAGCCTTACCATCCACGTCATCCTGCTAAATACACAGACTGTTAACCTAGAGATATCTCTCGCTAAGCTGGGCACATAAGGTCGCGGCGTCGGAGATAGTCTGGGGGACTTTAACCTTAAACAGCTTATGCATCTCATAGAGTTCGGTGCGGTTCGTCCGGTTCAGGGTTAAGAGGTTTAAAGTGCCCTAAACATAGCTTAACGCAAGGTACCGCTAGCTCGTGTTAGCATCGACAATCCGGAAGGGTTCTATATCGACTAGGCGGATAGAAACATGCTTACGTTCCGGCGGCTCCTTGATACTAGTGTCACCCGAGTCCTAGTGGTGCCGTTCATAGTACTGAAGCCAGCGTCTAACAAGATCTATTTAAATTCGTTACGTAACAATACACGCATGTCGGTAACTCCGCTTAGCGATTTCCTTCCAATCTTACGAGCCTGTGCTGCTGTAGAGCAATTATATCTAAAAGCTGTCTCCGGGCTCCCACTCATACTCGTCGTAAGCCGGTTTACAGCGCCTCTTAGTGCTTTCATCGTAAAACCATAAGCGGCAAGCTAGTTATGTGCGATTATTCTCGGAACCTTCGAATAGTAAGAGCTTTCCGGTAACGGTTATTATAGCTCGAATAGGGATATGTTCCGCGTCTCTTCCACGTTACAAGTTGCTGCCTTAAAATGCGGAGAGTGTCAGGTAGTAAAATAAGCATCGCCGATGCTTTATAATATATTTAAGGGACCAATTAGGGGGATGATATATATAGTTATCTTAGATATATGCGCCCTCTTAGTAGAAAAAGACCCTTTATGTTTATCTCCTAACAGACATCGTAGAACTCGTTAAGATCTAAGGCCTTAAGCTTTTATAAAGTGAAGCGGGTTGTAATGGTCCATGACATTGTGAGTCGTCGATATCCTAAAGGAGAGGATTAGTTTCGAGAAGATAAATTGCTAGTTATTAAGATGTAAGCTCTTTTATGACTAGGTAGATATTAACGTGATTGAAACTAAAGGAAATGAAAGGGAGGAGGGGAAGGAGAGAGAAGGCATAACCGAGGCCGACCAATTAGGAAATGGGCGCCTCGTGTTAAGGGTGCTAATTCTGGCTAGCCCCGATCTGCACCCTCGACCACCCTTTATAAGTAGTACCTTAAAGCCTGGCTACAGGTGCCGGCTAAAGTCCACTTTATAGGTTAGAAACTCTAAATGTATATAGTATGGCCTTAAAGAAAGCTTAGAATTTAAAATTTAAGAGTTAAGCTATCTTAAATTATTACTCACTTAATTATACGAGATTTTAACTATTATATAACTATGCTACGTTATGTAAATATATAATACAACCTATACCAGCTTACTTATACATTTACATTTATTATTTAAACTCTTTTATTTAAGCTGAAGTGAGTTATAGGGCCTTAAACAGCGCTTCTAGTTAGCGAGTAATATTATATTCTAATACTGGAGGTATAGTTACATTATATTATATTATATATGGAGTTCTTGTTTAGAGAAGGAGAAGAAGGTGAGCGCGGGGCAGTTAAAATACTGCCGGCGCGCTTCCTTATTTAATCTACGGCTAGCCATAACTAGCTAGTAGCCCTTTATTTTAAAGACTAATTATCGTATTTAAGATTAAGATTTTAATAAATAGCTTAGAAAACTTATAATGATCCTCGAGGTACTAATGGCCATATATAAAGCGTCACTTCCATTACGAATTATATTACGTCGCTTGCATTACAACCTTTATGACTGCTTTAACATTTAAAGGACCGCCCTTTTAAATAAGCGAGGCGTTCTTAACTGCTGTAAGCGAGATAACACCACCTTATTAACATTATGTAAAGTTTTAAGCATTAAGGTAATTAGAGATTAGCGAAGGGGGTGCTCCTTTATCACGATCCATAAGAAGCGAATCTCTTAAATTCTCGTCGTTAATCACGCTCTTATTAGTTTCAGCTCGCTGCTTCCTAACTTGCTGAACATTAGCATTCTATTCTTATGAGACCGGAGAAAGGTTACCGACTATGTGCCGACCGTTATCTTTAATAATGGCCGCTTTAAGCTCGATTTAGCGGAGGATAGTAAGGGATGTTTAATAGTTAATCCTTAGAGAACTTAATATGGTAACATGGGTTAAAGGCATAGAAGCCTTAATGAGTGCATTAATTTAGGTGGTTACTGAGTGCGTGTACGAAGGTATAGACGGATAAATGTAACTGGGCTCGAGAGAAGATTAAGCTCGTCCATATTAGCTTAGCCTTTCTTATAGCCTTAACTAGCTTAAGCTATTTTTGTCTCTTAATAACTTTTCGAGGACTAACACACTAACAGTTTCTCGTAGTTAGTTGCGCGAGGGTAGTAAAAAGTAGGACGGGATTAAGGCTTCCTCATCGAGCTAATCCGGTCACATAATGTAATGGCTTATATGATCCACTACTTATTCTCCACGACTAAAGTATCTAAATAAGACTAATCTTATAGTAAGTCTTAACTCTTAAGAGTATCCTTTACGGAGCTTATATAATTTTTCTTTTTAGATTTTTAGAATTATGTACTTTATACGTGGAGATATACTAAATACTATATAACTTATGCTGATATTATATTAAGCATCCTTTATTAAGGACTGAGATTAAGGTCTATTATAATCTTATAGCAGTTATTCTTTAAGACACCTCCTTACTTCCCGTTAACTCCACCGTAGTTACAGCTATCTGCTAGCACAGATAAGTATTTTAGGTATAGGTTCTTATCGAAGTTAAAGCTGCACTTAGGCTTAATCTGAAGCGATATCGTGATGGTAACCGAGCCGAAGCCTTTATTGTACGGAAACGGAAAATCGATCGAGCGGTAGTACTTAGGGCTTAAAACATCGTTCTAAATGTCGCTATAGAAGCTATTCGTAGCGTTTTACATGCGCACGTCCTTAGTAGTCTCTCTACTGTTATAACAACTTACCGAGTTTATCCGCGGGTCACTTTATACGTTAAGCGAGGGCGTAAGCGGGGTAAGTGAGGATTTAATAGTTATTATTGTTGTTTTTATGGTAAAGGTAAAAGAGGAAGCGTTAGGACATCTCGTCTGTAGGTCTATAATATTCTCTATATCACCGCCGCCTCCACTGGTAAAGTTATTTTAAAACTATGGTTAGGTGATATAGAGTGGATTAAAGTAGTTACATTCCGGAACTAATGGAAATTTAAGGGAGCTAAATATGGGCTGGACTCCTCATTTAGGCTAGCTTCCGGAGGGAGGCGCAGGCGTATTAGGACCTATGGATGCTGGAGGCTTAGGGAACGGAACGGTAGTAGATGTTGTAGTCGGTTGCCCGTTTATAGCCCCGGTGTAAACCACGGCAGGTTAGAATGGTGTCGTTGCTGGAATGGGCTAGAAAGGCGCAGCTGCGCGTTTGTTCTTATTCCCGGCACCTTGGCTTAGTGTTACTACGTTAAACACCTATTCCGTGATGGTTAACGGTGGTTGTGTGATTGTACTTGTTTAGGTTCC
Source organism: Diplogelasinospora grovesii (assembly GCA_033297225.1). Classification (NCBI taxonomy): domain Eukaryota; kingdom Fungi; phylum Ascomycota; class Sordariomycetes; order Sordariales; family Diplogelasinosporaceae; genus Diplogelasinospora; species Diplogelasinospora grovesii. Next base: position 5,761 of record MU853843.1, on the reverse strand, counting down.
TTAGCTAACAGTGATTAGGGGATAGTTAACGGTACTGGTTGCACCGGTCCACGGTGGTATCTTGACGTTGTAAGGAGGAGAGCATGTGAATTGAGGTTGATCTATATCTTAAATCGCGGGGTCGATTTAGAGAACTTCGTTAAACTGAGTGGTGCCGTTGCTGCTAACATTAAGAATGCTTATTTAAGACCAGTCGGGGTGCGTGTTGACATTTAGGTTATCGGATGCCGGAATGCCTTTGCTATCTATAACAGCCATGTACTTAGCACCGATGGTTATAAGATTCTGGATACGGACATTAGTAAAGTTGTTTTTAAGAAGCATGAACGCCTTTTAACATAACTGCGTATCGATGTAGCTTTGTGTATAGGTCGAGAACCACTAGATGATCAGATGGTTAGCATATGTAGCACATGTGTCATGATGATGGAAGTATTAGATGTAAGGAGCAGTTATGCGGACGGAAGAAGAGTGTCTATCTGTATCTCGATTATCACTTACAGAATAAATGCTTATAGCCGCGATAAATATGTTCTCGGAACCTGTTATTATCACAGACCAGGATTCGTTACAGCCGTTAAATTCGTCTCCGGCAGCATATGTATAGTCGGGATCCCCGGGGAAAAGGCTAATAACGGCAGAAAAAGGAGCTGGCGGTGGTGGAGTCGGTTGGAAGTAAGGCGATTCGGTTTATAACATGTTAGCGAATATGTTTGCTGCCGAGTGGAAGTTATACTGGTAGAAGACGGAGTGCTCGGATGCAGTGCCGTAAAGCCTTTAATCTTGATGTTAGTCTTTCATTGTAGAGCTGTGGGTGATAGAGAGAGAGAGAGAGAAATAAAATAAGCTTATTAGGTAGGTTTCGTGCTTTCGATTAAGAAGCTACGAGCAATATAAATAAACGTTTGCATTATGCTGTTGTTTACGTTAACTAGATTAGGGTCGTTAGGAGTTGTTTAGTCCAGTTAGTCGCTATATTCTTTATGTCGAGAATAAAGTAGAGCATAACTTACTTAATTATATGGTTAGCTCCTTAAAGCTATATATTCTCGAAGTAACCCGATGCCGACGGCGTTAGGTGCATCATTAGACTAATAGTAGAACATCTTTAATTAATACTATTAGTGACGGGGGGACACTCCGTAGGTGTTAGTTTTGTTCCCGTAGCACCTTTTATTCGTGCATGGCAGTCTTAAAGCCCGGCGGAGCCTTATGCTTCGGCTTTAATATTCCATTTTATAAGAATTAAACCAGCTGTAGCACTACGGGTCATGAAAAGAAGGTCCTGTATCTTTATACTACTAACGTCCCCGGGATTTTTAACTTTGATTAGGACTTTAGGATTGCTATAGTATATACGTTAGCGATGGAAGAGTAAATGAAAATGGAAGAGTTGAGTTTTCTTAGCCGTTAAAGTAAAATACTGATTCGTACGTACTTAGCATCCGAGAAATACGGGCTCGACGCAACTAACTGTGACTATGTTTCGCTTACAATCTTAGCGCTAAGAGGAATCGTTATGGTCGAGGTAAGAATATATGACCCGGCGTCGACGAAGAGAATTTTGCTTAAACTTACGTATAACGCTGTTTAGAAAGCTGCTGTGTTATCGGTAGAGCCATCGCTTACGCACCCGAGGTCCTTCGTGTGCACGAACGTAGAAACAGCTTGATCCTCGTACTGAGGCTTAGCGCACTTAAAGTAGTTTCCTTATAGATCTAATAGGGTTGAATGCCTCCGGTAATTTCTAATCTTCCCGCCTTAAGAGAAAGTGCGAGCACTCGTCGCTCCTTTATAAATAGGTTTAATAACCCACTCGTTTATTAGGGCTGACGGAGCTAGAAGCGTGGCATTAGTGGTATCGGTGACAGTAACAGAAACTCCCGAGAGGGCAACGTTTTCGAAGGCAATCCCTATGCTGCCCTTTCCGGGAGTTACTGTTATGGGATTAGTAATAACGGCAGTACCGATGTTTATAAACGACGAGTTTAAGATTGAGACAGAGCTAACTGTAAGGAACGGGGAATTAGCATTGCACTCTCGGTCTGTAATATTAAAAGGTATAAGAGGAAGAAGAAAGCACGGAGAGAAGACTTACTGTTACTAACGCTACCGTTACCGACGAGCTGAAATCCCGTCTTCATATTGTTTATAGTGATGGACTTTTATACCTATCCCCAGTCTTAAATGACTTAGATTCTAATCGTGCAGCCATTAAACGTGAGGCGCTGCGCCGTGAACTGCTGATTGCCTCCTTTAAGCTTAACCCCGCCGCTGGTAAATGTAACATCGGAAATGCCCTTACCGCTGCTATTCTCCGCGTATAAACTAATTTAAGCCGAGCTAGCTGCTGCTATTAACTCGACGTTTTAAAGACTTGTGGCTTAGGCGACTTAATAGTAGAGACACGTGACTAACGTTCTTAGGGTGACCTTTCGGATGTTTATAATAATGTTTCGAATTTAACGGTAGAAGTTAACGGTATTAATATAGTATTTAAAAGATAAAGAGTTAGCTTTATATATCTTAAACTATTATAAAGTATATAGGTAAGGAGTGGTGGTTATAAATATCGAGAGGGCGTGCATTATTTATAGGTGGAAAGGCGAGAGATGATAGGATCTTAATGATTAACGTACTTAAGGTCCCCGCCATCGATACCTTTACTTAGTGCATTAGTATACTTATCCGTGGATAATACACTTAAACTAATAAAGCTTAAAGCAGCTATGAGCGTCGGCCGATTATTAGCGTTATTAATAACCTATGTTCCGAAGGGTAGGGGAATGGTCGAGGATATTAAGTAGTTCTTAAGAGGGAAATACACGATAGCGTTCTTAGTCGTAAACCCGTTACATCCTTTACCGCATCGAGTGCTATTTGTCCTTATAGCCTTATTTATGGCTTTTATATTATCTTATATCCCGATAAGGCATGAGTTAATATAAGCACACATTAACCAGGGTTTGAATGAGTGAGCGCGATGGATTTCTCTTTAACTGAATTAGACTCACCGTGACACTATCGCTAACTGCTCCATAGTTAAGCACGTTTCTAAAGATAACCTAGATTTTGATTAATGGATGGACCCTCGCGAATCTAGGCAAGATAACTCATATAGTTAGGATCGTCCCCTTAAGGCACGGTGCCTTTACGAGCAAGACTATGGTATCGCGCCATGAGCAGGGTATTCTTTAATGGAATAAATGGATATCTCATCGAGCAAGACTTACCTTTCCATCCAATACGTCCCCGCGCTTACTGCTGCCGCACGCTTCGTGACGTTCCTTAATCCACCCTTCGCGTCTGCCTTAGCTATAAGGGCTGCCGCTGCCGCGATTTCGTCGGTGATGACCAGAAGTAGTGGTACATCCTGGTTAGTCGATGCGAGCCTATTATCACCTGGGACGCTGCCTCTACCGACTATCGTCCCGGGCTTTAAGCTATATTTGTTGCGGAGCGGCTGCGCTACACGGGCCTTATTTAGCTTCGACGACTCGGTAAGGGCGTTCTTCACGATATTCCGTGCGGCTTGCAGGTCTTAGGCCGTCGCTCTTTTAAGCAGCGGCGTTACCTTATGCTCTGGTATACTCCGTGGCTGAGGATCTATGTCCTTTAAGAGGCTCCTAGGAAGCGTCGTGTTTAAGCTCCGTCTCGCTTCCTCTTCCTCCATCCTATCCTCTAGATCCTAGCCGTAGAATCATTCCATACGAGGCATGGGCATTGCCTGACCCATTAGGTCCGGTTCGCTGGCTTAGAAACAGGTATCCGGAGTCAGTTCATTACTTTTAGCTGAATGAAGGAGACTTTAATGTCCCTGAAAAATAAAGGACATGTAAGGTTCGACTTGCTCCCCCTTAAGACAATATTGGAAGTAGCTGAACTTATATATGACGAATTAGCGTGCACTATAGATTCGTAGCTTAAGCCCGCCTTAACGCGGGCTTTAAGCTTTGCAGTCGTGAAGCCGTTGCGAGCGAAGGTAGCATTTTCTCTTACTGAGCGTTTGTCTTAATATATATAGCTACTCTCCACTAGCGTATCCGACGTCCTATCATCCTCCATTATAAACATGGAAGCAGCTACGCTATCCGCGCTAGTGTCATCCGCGCGGAATTTAAAGAGAATAATCGATTAGTTTAAGATATACTTAAAGCGGCCTCGGGCTGCTCCTATCAGCTTTTTACGTAACACTCCGTGAATAAGTCCTTACCCTATTAGTTATAAGGGTTAGCGAGAGACTCCTTTTCTTTAATATGTTATAGGATGGAACGGTTAGGAATTTAGCTTACAATTTTATTCTGCTTTAACCCTTATCTCGCTATAAGTCGAGCAGGCAAGTGCGGCGCACCGCGTGTTGGACGGGGAATTTATGCTAAATGGGTCGTTTCCACCTTTAACCCTGAACAAAACATCAGTATGGACTTTTTAACATGTCTCGGGATTAAGGGTTAAAAGAATAAAGATATTAATCTTAAGATCTAGTTTAAAGACACTTCTTAAAAGGCGAAAGTATACGTACTAGGTGGCTGGTAAAAACTTATTGCACGTGTACCAGATATTAAAGTACCAGACAACATTACTATTAACGTCCCGTAAGTTCTTTAAGTTATTACTTATTGTTTGCAGCTTAAAGTCGGATGTAAACCACTTACTATTATATCGCATAAGCTTCCTTTAGTTAGGTTCTGGACAGACGTAGGTAGTTTTTTAACTGTCCGGACATAATGCGCGGCGACGAGCTCCTTATCGAGTATTCGGAAAATCCTCGGGAGTCTTACTTATATCTAAATCATAGCCATATATATCATTCGAGATACCGTTAACGGGGTGCAGACTCTGCCCTCGTAAGGTCGCAGCGAAGTTTTAAGCATTTTTATAAATTTCTCTTATGTAGTAACAATTGTAAGTTAGGTACACCGTTAAGGGTTCTATGTTAATAACTCGCTATAAAGTAATGCTTACGAGAGACTGACTTTAATTGCATAATCAGTAATGCCCTTTTTACAGTAGGTATAAAGTTTAACTTTAACACCACTTAAGTCCCTTTCTTTTTTCTCCTCGTCCTGTCTTTATATGTAAGAAACCCTTATTATGGAATTTAACAGGCTTCTTCGGCAGCTTTGCCTTTACGATACAGAAGATAATAGTGGAAAATGGAAACTAAGTGACTTACTATAAGTAATGGTTAAGGTTAATAGTATCCGGTAAGTAGTCTTAAATCCACTGAGCCTTTGTGGCTTAAGGAAAGGAGAGATAAAAGAGCGGCGTTAAAAGCGTAAGAAGTTGTAAGACTGTTATCTCGTTAATTTAATAAAGTTAGTAACGAGAGAGAGCAGATAAGGAGCTAAAGTTTACTTACACTTTTAAGATAGCTTAAGGGAATAGTGTTAAGTGATGGTATATATTGATCCAATATCTCGTGTAACGAGTATCCCTGTTCCCACTAGACCCACTAAGGGCCCTAAAAGCAGACAGGAATGGACAAGGTGAGGTAGAGCTCGGAAAGCGCGCGTGCGCGCCACGCCGCTGGTGAATAGGAGAATGTCATTTTACCTCTTATGTAGGTTAGATTCTAATTAATGCTGCGGCACAGCGGCCCCATCTCGGGGACGGAGAAATGGGCTTGGTTTATGCTCGGTTAACGAGAGAGAACCATAGAGACATACTGTCAGAAAGTACGGGGCAAGACCGGAGTTTCCAACATGAGCACGGAGGTTCCGGGTACGCAAGACCCACCGAAGGATCCACCAGGAAGCAA